>OU426868.1:0-87500 GCA_911387685.1 Dolichovespula media
AACCCAGACGCAACCCAGACGCAACCCAGACACGCAACCCAGACGCAACCCAGACGCAACCCAGACGCAACCCAGACGCAACCCAGACGCAACCCAGACGCAACCCAGACGCAACCCAGACGCAACCCAGACGCAACCCAGACGCAACCCAGACGCAACCCAGACGCAACCCAGACGCAACCCAGACGCAACCCAGACGCAACCCAGACGCAACCCAGACGCAACCCAGACGCAACCCAGACGCAACCCAGACGCAACCCAGACGCAACCCAGACGCAACCCAGACGCAACCCAGACGCAACCCAGACGCAACCCAGACGCAACCCAGACGCAACCCAGACGCAACCCAGACGCAACCCAGACGCAACCCAGACGCAACCCAGACGCAACCCAGACGCAACCCAGACGCAACCCAGACGCAACCCAGACGCAACCCAGACGCAACCCAGACGCAACCCAGACGCAACCCAGACGCAACCCAGACGCAACCCAGACGCAACCCAGACGCAACCCAGACGCAACCCAGACGCAACCCAGACGCAACCCAGACGCAACCCAGACGCAACCCAGACGCAACCCAGACGCAACCCAGACGCAACCCAGACGCAACCCAGACGCAACCCAGACGCAACCCAGACGCAACCCAGACGCAACCCAGACGCAACCCAGACGCAACCCAGACGCAACCCAGACGCAACCCAGACGCAACCCAGACGCAACCCAGACGCAACCCAGACGCAACCCAGACGCAACCCAGACGCAACCCAGACGCAACCCAGACGCAACCCAGACGCAACCCAGACGCAACCCAGACGCAACCCAGACGCAACCCAGACGCAACCCAGACGCAACCCAGACGCAACCCAGACGCAACCCAGACGCAACCCAGACGCAACCCAGACGCAACCCAGACGCAACCCAGACGCAACCCAGACGCAACCCAGACGCAACCCAGACGCAACCCAGACGCAACCCAGACGCAACCCAGACGCAACCCAGACGCAACCCAGACGCAACCCAGACGCAACCCAGACGCAACCCAGACGCAACCCAGACGCAACCCAGACGCAACCCAGACGCAACCCAGACGCAACCCAGACGCAACCCAGACGCAACCCAGACGCAACCCAGACGCAACCCAGACGCAACCCAGACGCAACCCAGACGCAACCCAGACGCAACCCAGACGCAACCCAGACGCAACCCAGACGCAACCCAGACGCAACCCAGACGCAACCCAGACGCAACCCAGACGCAACCCAGACGCAACCCAGACGCAACCCAGACGCAACCCAGACGCAACCCAGACGCAACCCAGACGCAACCCAGACGCAACCCAGACGCAACCCAGACGCAACCCAGACGCAACCCAGACGCAACCCAGACGCAACCCAGACGCAACCCAGACGCAACCCAGACGCAACCCAGACGCAACCCAGACGCAACCCAGACGCAACCCAGACGCAACCCAGACGCAACCCAGACGCAACCCAGACGCAACCCAGACGCAACCCAGACGCAACCCAGACGCAACCCAGACGCAACCCAGACGCAACCCAGACGCAACCCAGACGCAACCCAGACGCAACCCAGACGCAACCCAGACGCAACCCAGACGCAACCCAGACGCAACCCAGACGCAACCCAGACGCAACCCAGACGCAACCCAGACGCAACCCAGACGCAACCCAGACGCAACCCAGACGCAACCCAGACGCAACCCAGACGCAACCCAGACGCAACCCAGACGCAACCCAGACGCAACCCAGACGCAACCCAGACGCAACCCAGACGCAACCCAGACGCAACCCAGACGCAACCCAGACGCAACCCAGACGCAACCCAGACGCAACCCAGACGCAACCCAGACGCAACCCAGACGCAACCCAGACGCAACCCAGACGCAACCCAGACGCAACCCAGACGCAACCCAGACGCAACCCAGACGCAACCCAGACGCAACCCAGACGCAACCCAGACGCAACCCAGACGCAACCCAGACGCAACCCAGACGCAACCCAGACGCAACCCAGACGCAACCCAGACGCAACCCAGACGCAACCCAGACGCAACCCAGACGCAACCCAGACGCAACCCAGACGCAACCCAGACGCAACCCAGACGCAACCCAGACGCAACCCAGACGCAACCCAGACGCAACCCAGACGCAACCCAGACGCAACCCAGACGCAACCCAGACGCAACCCAGACGCAACCCAGACGCACCCCAGCCGCAACCCAGACGCAACCCAGACGCACCCCAGACGCAACCCAGACGCACCCCAGACGCAACCCAGACGCAACCCAGACGCAACCCAGACGCAACCCAGACGCAACCCAGACGCAACCCAGACGCAACCCAGACGCAACCCAGACGCAACCCAGACGCAACCCAGACGCAACCCAGACGCAACCCAGACGCAACCCAGACGCAACCCAGACGCAACCCAGACGCAACCCAGACGCAACCCAGACGCAACCCAGACGCAACCCAGACGCAACCCAGACGCAACCCAGACGCAACCCAGACGCAACCCAGACGCAACCCAGACGCAACCCAGACGCAACCCAGACGCAACCCAGACGCAACCCAGACGCAACCCAGACGCAACCCAGACGCAACCCAGACGCAACCCAGACGCAACCCAGACGCAACCCAGACGCAACCCAGACGCAACCCAGACGCAACCCAGACGCAACCCAGACGCAACCCAGACGCAACCCAGACGCAACCCAGACGCAACCCAGACGCAACCCAGACGCAACCCAGACGCAACCCAGACGCAACCCAGACGCAACCCAGACGCAACCCAGACGCAACCCAGACGCAACCCAGACGCAACCCAGACGCAACCCAGACGCAACCCAGACGCAACCCAGACGCAACCCAGACGCAACCCAGACGCAACCCAGACGCAACCCAGACGCAACCCAGACGCAACCCAGACGCAACCCAGACGCAACCCAGACGCAACCCAGACGCAACCCAGACGCAACCCAGACGCAACCCAGACGCAACCCAGACGCAACCCAGACGCAACCCAGACGCAACCCAGACGCAACCCAGACGCAACCCAGACGCAACCCAGACGCAACCCAGACGCAACCCAGACGCAACCCAGACGCAACCCAGACGCAACCCAGACGCAACCCAGACGCAACCCAGACGCAACCCAGACGCAACCCAGACGCAACCCAGACGCAACCCAGACGCAACCCAGACGCAACCCAGACGCAACCCAGACGCAAACCAGACGCAACCCGACGCGGTCCTAAGGCAACAAACTAATTCCCGACGCGGTCCTAAAGCAAACTAATTCCCGACGCAACCCAGACGCAACCCAGACGCAACCCAGACGCAACCCAGACGCAACCCAGACGCAACCCAGACGCAACCCAGACGCAACCCAGACGCAACCCAGACGCAACCCAGACGCAACCCAGACGCAACCCAGACGCAACCCAGACGCAACCCAGACGCAACCCAGACGCGACCGTAAACCGAAAACCCAGACACGACCGCAAACCAAAAACCCAGACGCGACCGAAAACCAAAAACGCAGACGCGACCGAAAACCAAAAACGCAGACGCGACCGAAAACCAAAAACGCAGACGCGACCGAAAACCAAAAACCCAGACGCGACCGAAAACCAAAAACGCAGACGCGACCGAAAACCAAAAACGCAGACGCGACCGAAAACCAAAAACGCAGACGCGACCGAAAACCAAAAACGCAGACGCGACCGAAAAACAAAAACCCAGACGCGACCGAAAAACAAAAACCCAGACGCGACCGAAAACCAAAAACGCAGACGCGACCGAAAACCAAAAACGCAGACGCGACCGAAAAACAAAAACCCAGACGCGACCGAAAAACAAAAACCCAGACGCGACCGAAAACCAAAAACGCAGACGCGACCGTAAACCAAAAACGCAGACGCGACCGTAAACCAAAAACCCAGACGCGACCGAAAACCAAAAACCCAGACGCGACCGAAAACCAAAAACGCAGACGCGACCGTAAACCAAAAACCCAGACGCGACCGAAAACCAAAAACCCAGACGCGACCGAAAACCAAAAACCCAGACGCAAACCAGACGCAACCCGACGCGGTCCTAAGGCAACAAACTAATTCCCGACGCGGTCCTAAAGCAAACTAATTCCCGACGCAACCCAGACGCAACCCAGACGCAACCCAGACGCAACCCAGACGCAACCCAGACGCAACCCAGACGCAACCCAGACGCAACCCAGACGCAACCCAGACGCAACCCAGACGCAACCCAGACGCAACCCAGACGCAACCCAGACGCAACCCAGACGCAACCCAGACGCAACCCAGACGCAACCCAGACGCAACCCAGACGCAACCCAGACGCAACCCAGACGCAACCCAGACGCAACCCAGACGCAACCCAGACGCAACCCAGACGCAACCCAGACGCAACCCAGACGCAACCCAGACGCAACCCAGACGCAACCCAGACGCAACCCAGACGCAACCCAGACGCAACCCAGACGCAACCCAGACGCAACCCAGACGCAACCCAGACGCAACCCAGACGCAACCCAGACGCAACCCAGACGCAACCCAGACGCAACCCAGACGCAACCCAGACGCAACCCAGACGCAACCCAGACGCAACCCAGACGCAACCCAGACGCAACCCAGACGCAACCCAGACGCAACCCAGACGCAACCCAGACGCAACCCAGACGCAACCCAGACGCAACCCAGACGCGACCGAAAACCAAAAACGCAGACGCGACCGAAAACCAAAAACGCAGACGCGACCGAAAACCAAAAACGCAGACGCGACCGAAAACCAAAAACGCAGACGCGACCGAAAAACAAAAACCCAGACGCGACCGAAAAACAAAAACCCAGACGCGACCGAAAACCAAAAACGCAGACGCGACCGAAAACCAAAAACGCAGACGCGACCGAAAAACAAAAACCCAGACGCGACCGAAAAACAAAAACCCAGACGCGACCGAAAACCAAAAACGCAGACGCGACCGTAAACCAAAAACGCAGACGCGACCGTAAACCAAAAACCCAGACGCGACCGAAAACCAAAAACCCAGACGCGACCGAAAACCAAAAACGCAGACGCGACCGTAAACCAAAAACCCAGACGCGACCGAAAACCAAAAACCCAGACGCGACCGAAAACCAAAAACCCAGACGCAAACCAGACGCAACCCGACGCGGTCCTAAGGCAACAAACTAATTCCCGACGCGGTCCTAAAGCAAACTAATTCCCGACGCAACCCAGACGCAACCCAGACGCAACCCAGACGCAACCCAGACGCAACCCAGACGCAACCCAGACGCAACCCAGACGCAACCCAGACGCAACCCAGACGCAACCCAGACGCAACCCAGACGCAACCCAGACGCAACCCAGACGCAACCCAGACGCAACCCAGACACGACCGCAAACCAAAAACCCAGACGCGACCGAAAACCAAAAACGCAGACGCGACCGAAAACCAAAAACGCAGACGCGACCGAAAACCAAAAACGCAGACGCGACCGCAAACCAAAAACCCAGACGCGACCGAAAACCAAAAACAAAGACGCGACCGAAAACCAAAAACCCAGACGCGACCGAAAACCAAAAACGCAGACGCGACCGAAAACCAAAAACCCAGACGCGACCGAAAACCAAAAACCCAGACGCGACCGAAAACCAAAAACCCAGACGCGACCGAAAACCAAAAACCCAGACGCAAACCAGACGCAACCCGACGCGGTCCTAAGGCAACAAACTAATTCCCGACGCGGTCCTAAAGCAAACTAATTCCCGACGCAACCCAGACGCAACCCCGACGCAACCCAGACGCAACCCAGACGCAACCCAGACGCGGGGGCAGAGGCAACCCATACGCGGGGGCAGAGGCAACCCATACGCGGGGGCAGAGGCAACCCATACGCGGGGGCAGAGGCAACCCATACGCGGGGGCAGAGGCAACCCATACGCGGGGGCAGAGGCAACCCATACGCGGGGGCAGAGGCAACCCATACGCGGGGGCAGAGGCAACCCATACGCGGGGGCAGAGGCAACCCATACGCGGGGGCAGAGGCAACCCATACGCGGGGGGCAGAGGCAACCCATACGCGGGGGGCAGAGGCAACCCATACGCGGGGGGCAGAGGCAACCCATTCGCGGGGGGCAGAGGCGAGACATACGCGAGACATACGCGAGACATACGCGAGACATACGCGAGACATACGCGAGACATACGCGAGACATACGCGAGACATACGCGAGACATACGCGAGACATACGCGAGACATACGCGAGACATACGCGAGACATACGCGACCCAACACATCATTCACATCGTCGATTGATACTTACTGTGTTATAAGTGAAAGTCAATAAAAAAGATAACAACTATCATAATCGTCATTAAAATCTTAATAATCATCTTAATAAAAACATCTTAATAATATTCTTCATAATCAACTTAATAATAGTCTTCATAATCAACTTAATAATCATCTTAATAATAGTCTTCATAATCAACTTAATAATCATCTTAATAATAAAATTCATAATCAACTTAATAATCATCTGAATAATAGTCTTCATAATCAACTTAATAATCATCTTAATAATAGTCTTCATAATCAACTTAATAATGATCTTTATAATAGTCTTCATAATCAACTTAATAATCATAATCATTACCAGAATCTGAATCAGAATCATTATCATTATCTGAATCAAAATAAAAACCGTAATTAAAAACCAAAATCAAAACCATAATCAAAGTCAAAACCATAATCCAAACCATAATCAAAATCAAAATCAAAATAAAAATCAAAATCAAAATCAAAATAAAAATCAAAATCAAAATCAAAATCAAAATCAAAACCGTATTCTAAATCATAATCAAATTCAAAACCGTATTCTAAATCAAAATCAAATTCAAAACCGTATTCTAAATCAAAATCAAATTCAAAACCGTATTTTAAATCAAAATCAAATTCAAAACCGTAATCTAAATCAAACTCAAAATCAAAACCGTATTCTAAATCAAAATCAAAACCGTAATCTAAATCAAACTCAAAATCAAAACCGTAATCTAAATCAAACTCAAAATCAAAACCGTAATCTAAATCGAAATCAAAATCAAAACCGTAATCTAAATCAAACTCAAAATCAAAACTGTAATCAAAATCAAAACCGTAATCTAAATCGAAATCAAAATCAAAACCGTAATCTAAATCGAAATCAAAATCAAAACCGTAATCTAAATCGAAATCAAAATCAAAACCGTAATCTAAATCGAAATCAAAATCAAAACCGTAATCTAAATCGAAATCAAAATCAAAACCGTGTTCTAAATCGAAATCAAAATCAAAACCGTAATCTAAATCCAAATAAAATTCATAACCGTAATCTAAATCAAAATAAAATTCATAACCGTAATCTAAATCAAAATCAAAATCAAAACCGTAGTCTAAATCAAAATCAAATTCAAAACCGTAGTCTAAATCAAAATAAAATTCATAACCGTAATCAAAATCAAAATCAAATTCAAAACCGTAATCTAAATCAAAATCAAATTCAAAACCGTAATCTAAATCAAAATCAAATTCAAAACCGTAATCTAAACCAAAATCAAATTCAAAACCGTAATCTAAATCAAACTCAAAATCAAAACCGTATTCTAAATCAAAATAAAAACCGTAATCTAAATCAAACTCAAAATCAAAACCGTAATCTAAATCAAACTCAAAATCAAAACCGTAATCTAAATCGAAATCAAATTCAAAACCGTAATCTAAATCGAAATCAAAATAAAAACCGTAATCTAAATCGAAATCAAAATCAAAACCGTGTTCTAAATCGAAATCAAAATCAAAACCGTGTTCTAAATCGTAATCAAAATCAAAACCGTGTTCTAAATCGTAATCAAAATCAAAACCGTAATCTAAATGCAAATAAAATTCAAAACCGTAATCTAAATCAAAATAAAATTCATAACCGTAATCAAAATCAAAATCAAATTCAAAACCGTAATCTAAATCAAAATCAAATTCAAAACCGTAATCTAAATCAAAATCAAATTCAAAACCGTAATCTAAACCAAAATCAAATTCAAAACCGTAATCTAAATCAAACTCAAAATCAAAACCGTATTCTAAATCAAAATCAAAACCGTAATCTAAATCAAACTCAAAATCAAAACCGTAATCTAAATCAAACTCAAAATCAAAACCGTAATCTAAATCGAAATCAAATTCAAAACCGTAATCTAAATCGAAATCAAAATAAAAACCGTAATCTAAATCGAAATCAAAATCAAAACCGTGTTCTAAATCGAAATCAAAATCAAAACCGTGTTCTAAATCGTAATCAAAATCAAAACCGTGTTCTAAATCGTAATCAAAATCAAAACCGTAATCTAAATGCAAATAAAATTCAAAACCGTAATCTAAATCCAAATAAAATTCATAACCGTAATCTAAATCAAAATCAAAACCGTAATCTAAATCAATATCAAAACCGCAATAAAAATCAAAATCAAAACCGTAATCGATCGCAGACAAAACCGTAATCGATCGCAGACAAAACCGTAATCGATCGCAGACAAAACCGTAATCGATCGCAGACAAAACCGTAATCAGTCAAAATCGAAACCGTAATCACTCATAATCGAAAACGTAATCACTCATAATCGAAACCGTAATCAGTCATAATCGAAACCGTAATCAGTCATAATCGAAACCGTAATCACTCATAATCGAAACCGTAATCAGTCATAATAGAAACCGTAATAAATAATAATAGAAAACGAAATAAATAATAATCGAAACCGTAATAAATAATAGTCGAAACCGTAATCAGTCACAATCAAAACTGTAATAAATAATTATCGAAACTGTAATAAATAATAATCGAAACTGTAATAAATAATAATAGAAACAGTAATCAGTCATAATCGAAACCGTAATCAGTCACAATCGAAACCGTAATCAGTCACAATCGAAACCGTAATCAGTCACAATCGAAACCGTAATCAGTCACAATCGAAACCGTAATCAGTCACAATCGAAACCGTAATCAGTCACAATCGAAACCGTAATCAGTCACAATCGAAACCGTAATAAATAATAATCGAAACAGTAATCAGTCATAATCGAAACCGAAATAAATAATAGTCGAAACCGTAATCAGTCACAATCAAAACTGTAATAAATAATAATCGAAACTGTAATAAATAATAATCGAAACTGTAATAAATAATAATCGAAACTGTAATAAATAATAATCGAAACTGTAATAAATAATAATCGAAACCGTAATCAGTCACAATCGAAACCGTAATCAGTCACAATCGAAACCGTAATCAGTCACAATCGAAACCGTAATCAGTCACAATCGAAACCGTAATCAGTCACAATCGAAACCGTAATCAGTCACAATCGAAACCGTAATCAGTCACAATCGAAACCGTAATCAATCACAATCGATACCTTAATCAGTCAATCGAAACCGTTATAAATCATAATCAAAACCGTAATAAATCATAATCAAAACCGTAATAAACCAATCAAAAGCATAATAATCAAAACCGTAATCAATCAATCAAAATCATAATAATTAACCCAGACGCGACCGTAAACCGAAAACCCAGACACGACCGCAAACCAAAAACCCAGACGCGACCGAAAACCAAAAACGCAGACGCGACCGAAAACCAAAAACGCAGACGCGACCGAAAACCAAAAACCCAGACGCGACCGAAAACCAAAAACGCAGACGCGACCGAAAACCAAAAACGCAGACGCGACCGAAAACCAAAAACGCAGACGCGACCGAAAACCAAAAACGCAGACGCGACCGAAAAACAAAAACCCAGACGCGACCGAAAAACAAAAACCCAGACGCGACCGAAAACCAAAAACGCAGACGCGACCGAAAACCAAAAACGCAGACGCGACCGAAAAACAAAAACCCAGACGCGACCGAAAAACAAAAACCCAGACGCGACCGAAAACCAAAAACGCAGACGCGACCGTAAACCAAAAACGCAGACGCGACCGTAAACCAAAAACCCAGACGCGACCGAAAACCAAAAACCCAGACGCGACCGAAAACCAAAAACGCAGACGCGACCGTAAACCAAAAACCCAGACGCGACCGAAAACCAAAAACCCAGACGCGACCGAAAACCAAAAACCCAGACGCAAACCAGACGCAACCCGACGCGGTCCTAAGGCAACAAACTAATTCCCGACGCGGTCCTAAAGCAAACTAATTCCCGACGCAACCCAGACGCAACCCAGACGCAACCCAGACGCAACCCAGACGCAACCCAGACGCGAGCGTAAACTAAAATCTAAGACGCGAGCGTAAACTAAAATCCAAGACGCGAGCGTAAACTAAAATCTAAGACGCGAGCGTAAACTAAAATCCAAGACGCGAGCGTAAACTAAAATCCAAGACGCGAGCGTAAACTAAAATCCAAGACGCGAGCGTAAACTAAAATCCAAGACGCGAGCGTAAACTAAAATCCAAGTCGCGAGCGTAAACTAAAATCCAAGACACGAGCGTAAACTAAAACCCAAGACGCGAGCGTAAACTAAAAACCAAGACGCGAGCGTAAACTAAAAACCAAGACGCGAGCGTAAACTAAAAACCAAGACGCGAGCGTAAACTAAAAACCAAGACGCGAGCGTAAACTAAAAACCAAGACGCGAGCGTAAACTAAAAACCAAGACGCGACCCAACTCTCCTCGTTTAGATCGTCGATTGATACTTATTATTTTATACGTGACACTCGAGAAAAAAACACTTCGTTATTATACTATCATAACATCATTATTATCACTAATATTATCAATATCATAATCATCTTCACAATCATTATCAGAATCATAATTATCTTCATAATCATTATCATTATCAGAATCTGATTCAGAATCGTAATCATTATCATTATTATTAATATTATTAATTCAGACGCGCCAATATTTCGTTCTGTCAAACTTTACTATCGTTAACCCTTTGAGCGCTGCTAACCCATATATTGGTTCTCACACAATCATTCGTTTTTGGCAATGAACTTACGAAACCATTCGATCTTAATAAATTAACTATTCGACCTTAATAAATAAACCATTCGATCTTTATAAATAGATATATGTGACTGGTGCCTGTAAGCTTTTATAGATATAACGAAAAGCTTTCGTGCAATCCTTTATCGATATTGTTAATTAAATTTGTGTGTGTATGCGTTGCGCGTTATCCAACATATCACTACCAAACAAGTTCTGTTACTTTCTAAAAATCTGTTCTCTGCGTTTTCAAATTTCATTTGTACTTACCCCCATTCAATCTCAAATAAACCATTCGATCTTTTTATAAATAGATATATGTGACTGGTGCCTATGAGGCTTTACAGATATTACGAAAGGCTTTTGTGCAATCCTTTATCCATATTGTTAATTAAATTTGTCTGTGCATTCTTTGGACGTTATCTAACGTATCGCTACCAAAGTCTTTTAAAGGTTACGAGTACTGTTACTCTCTTAAAATCTGTTCTTTGCGTTTTACAATTTCCTTTGTACTTACCCCTAAAATGTCTCGGAATGAGTTTGAACGCATTAGTAACAGTGATAGTGACATGCTCGACGTGCGCCCTTTCGTAAAAAGTACGCGGTCCACGGCGTACGCTTATCGTCTGGCAACTCTGCGCTCAAAGAGTTAACGACGAAAATTTTCGATTGGCAGTTTATCGTCTGATAGCTTATATCTATGTACTTACGGTTATCTGCTTCCTGCTGCATCGTAGATGTGTGTAGAAGAATATATATATATACGTATAGTAAAACCTGTCTTTGTGCAGTCCTTTTTTATGCGATTTTGTTTTTGTGCAACTTATTTTTATGCGATATATGAATCTTAGCAGCGTTAGTACCAGTTTAATGTTTCCTATCAATGTACATATACGATGTTGTGGGCGAACTCTGACTACGTGCTCTCCTTGACAACGATGTATCTGGACTTCGGGATGCTTTGTGTTCATTTATTTTAAACGATCTACTGACCAACGGTATACGCTTCGTATTCAGAGTTTTATCCACGATTCATAAACCATATTATTATTGCAGCGATTGGACTCGTCAAACGTTTGAAAACTTCTCCGTGTATATGTACGATGAAGGATTAAATATTTTTACGATTTCTTTAGATCTAATTTAATTATTTCATTTAATTGAAAGCATTCTCTCATCTATTTCATGAATCATTCATGTATTTTCCAAGTCCGACTTTTTTTATACGGTGGATAGGGACCGCGTAAAAAAATTTTAGGTAGTATATCGTACAAAGTTGTTTATTATATGTAAGAATTTATCAAGTTTGCGAAATTTTTTTGTACCGTTTCTTTTCTGCGGTCCCTATCCACCGCACGAAAACAGGTTTTACTGTACGTGATATATTATATTTATGTAACTGCAGACGATTCTTCCTGGTGTTTCCGGATGACTTCGTGATGAGGGGTACAGTTAAATAAAACTCGTGGATAACGAATAGCAGGTTTTTTCTTATGGGTGTTTTCTTTATTTGCGGAAGATTTCGGGATGAGGGAGGGGTACGTTAATAAGCGGACTCGTGGACGACTAAGCTAAGAAGGAATCAACGAGTTTTATAACGTTGGTTATTCTAGAGATAATACGAAAAAGGAAAACGTTACAAAATTCGTTGATTTCGTCTTAGATGAAATGAGGTTAGGTAGTATTTCTTCTTATTCTACGACTAAAGGTATTCGATAGATATCTTAGAAAACGAAGCTTAACCCATTTTCATCATCGCTCTACTTAAGCTTTCCCGTCGAAACGTCAGCGACGTTCGACTAACGATTGACTCTTATTACCTCGTGCGGTCGATCCTGTGCAATGACTCGCATCGAAATTATTCGTCGACTTTATTAAGAATGTACTTTAACGATTGATATATAACTTTTAAACGATTGATACAGTGTTGTGTCACATTTCACATTTTTATTTAAAGAAAAGGAAAAATATTCTCTTATAAATCAAATAAATTTATTCCAGTTAAAATGAGCGTATAAATAAACGTTCGTGACATTCTTGATAATAGTCGACTATCGAGCTTCGCGGAATAATATCATCTTGTGTATTAATTATTATCATATGTTACATATTCCGCGCAATGATGCGAATGGGTTAAAGATTCCACAAGAAAGGTACGTATGATCGTACTTAATTTTCTATATATATATGTATAAATTTGTTAGCATATATAAAATTGAATATATATATCCGTGCAGAAAGGAAGGTATGATTGCAAAAGATTGTGAAGAATGACGACGTTTCGATAATTGCAACGATTCTCAAGAAATATTATTTTAATAATTATTAATTAATTAATAATTAATTGCTAAGATTAATAAGTTCCATCATTTTTATCTTTGCTTTCATTTTTTCTCGTTGTTATTATTTTCCCGTACTGTGCATACGCTGTAAACGCTTCCTTTCGCTTTGTGCTTGGTCGACGTTACGATTGTTAAAAACAAAAGAAATCTATCGAAAACCGAAACGTAATTCCTTTCGTGGATAATGTTTCGTCATCCGATTCAGACGGAAACATGATTCGTTATAAAATTAAAATGGACTCACCCCATTCCGTTAACTCGAGTCAAATTGCAAGAAGCGTCGTCGTAGGCTCCAACGTTGTAACGCCATCAGTTCTTTCCAACGAGAAACCACTCTGCTGCCACAAAGCACACGTGCTCGTCTTCCACGCCAGATAAAATATTAGGACGATCCAATATTAATTTCCACTTGAAGAACTTTATACGCCATCAGTTATTTCCAACGAGGAACCGCTCTGCTGCCACAAAGCACACGTGCTCGTGTTCCAGGCCAGATAAAATATTAGGATGATCCACTCGAAGAACTTTATACGCCATCGATTCTTTCGAAGGAGAAACCGCACTGCTGTAACAAAGCACACGTATTTGTCTTCCACGCACGATAATATATTAGGACGATAAACTATTATAACTATGAAATACTAGTTATCCACTCGAAAAGAACTTTAATCTAATTAACTTTCAACTAATTATCCTGATCCTCACGAATACGAAATTAGGAAACTTCTCCGCACAACTTCACCGAGAGACAGAACAAGCAGGAATGAACGAGGGAACTCGTCCGAAGGTACTGCCAACCATACAATGCGGAATCCAAAAAAAAAAAAAATCAAAAGACAAAGGAGACAAAGGAGACAAAAGAAACAAAGCCGTATGTTCTTCCGAGCGGGCATGCTCTATAGAAACACTTTTTCGAATCAATGTTACAATTGTTAAGAACAAAAGAAACCTATTGAAAAACGAAATATAATTCCTTTCATGGATAATGTAACAAAAGCCAATAAGAAAGCATAAGCAACCTCAAACAAAAGCGCAGATCCAACTCCTTTGTTTTTCGCGAACAGCACATCTGCTGTAGACGCTTCTTTTCACCTTTGCATGGCTTGGCCGACGTTACGATTGTTAAGAACAAAAGAAATCTATCGAAAACCGAAACATAATACCCGTTGCAAATAAATTTTAATTATTTACTTATTATTCCTTATTAGCTTGTCATCGTACGTGCGTGTAAAAGATACATTTATATATATATATACATGTATAATAAATTATATTTGTATATCTGCATAAAATTAAACTATTAAGAAGCACTAGACTTGAAGACTTTTCATACCTAGGTACTATCTAACCTAGCCAAAGGGAATCCACGGCAAATATCTATTGATAGATGCTATTCGATTGCTAGAGTATATATCGTTCCAAATATATTTTAATTATTTACTTATTCTTTATATGCTTGGCATCGTAAGTGCGTGTAAAAGATACATCTATATATATACATGTATAATATATAATATATGTATAATTGTATATAATTATTACAGGTATTAACGAAAGATTTCGAGATGAAGGGTACATGTTATAAAGTAACGCCTCTTGGACAATGAAAAGTTGATAAATTAGGAAACGACATAGTTTGTAACGTTAGTTATCGTAGAATTAATACGATAAAGAAGAATGTTATAAAACCTGATGATTTCGAGTAGGATAAAAAGAAGATAGGAAGTATTTCTTTTTATTCTACGACTAAACGAATTCTATGGATTTGCTAGAAAACAAAACTTAACGATGGCGAAAGAAAGGTACGTATGATCGAATTTATTTTGTATATATTTGTATATATTTATTAGTATATACAAAATTGGATATATACATATATATGTCCGTGCATGGAGGATGATCCAATGTTAAACGGAAGGGATGATTGCAAAAGATTGTAAAGAATGACGACATTTCGATAGATGCAACGATTTTCAGGAAATAATGTACGAATATAAAAAGTTAATTGCTAACGTTAATAGGAGCCATTACTTTTATCGTTGCTTTCTTTTTTTCTCGTTATGATATTATTGTTTTTCCCGCACTGGTCAAACTCTAAAAACACTATCACGCCAACGTTAAGATTGTTAACAACAAAAGAAACCTATCGAAAACCGGAACGTAATTCCTTTCGTGGATAATGGTTCGTCATCCGATTCAGACGGAAACATGATTCGTTACAAAATTAAAATAAACTTACCCCACTCTGTTAACTCGAATCAAATTGTAAAAATCGTCGTAGGCTCCAACGTTGTAAAGCCATCAGTTCTTTCCAACGAGAAATCGCTCTGCTGCCAAAAAGCACGTGCTCGTCTTCCACGCCAGATAAAATAATAGGACGATCCACTCGATAAACTGTCCACTCGAAGAACTGTCCACTCGAAGAACTTTATACGCCATCGATTCTTTCGAAAGAGAAACCGCACTGCTGCAACAAAGCACACAATATTTGTCTTCCACACGCGATGATATATTAGGACGATAAACTATTATAACTATTTAATATTAGTTATCCACTCAAAAAGAACTTTAATCTAATTAACTTTCAACTAATAATCCTGATCCTCACGAATACGGAATTAGGAAACTTCTCCGCACAACTTCACCGAGAGACAGAACAAGCAGGAATGAACGAGGGAACTTGTCCGAAGGTACTGCCAACCATACACAATGCGGAATCCAAAAGAAAGAAAATCAAAAGACAAAGGAGACAAAGGAGACAAAAGAAACCAAACCGTATGTCGTTCTTCCGAGCGGGCATGCTCTATAGAAACTTTTTCGAATCAATGTTACAATTGTTAAGAACAAAAACCTATTGAAAACCTAAATATAATTCCTTTCATGGATAGTGTTTCCTAACGCAATAAAGACGCAGATCTAACTCCTTTGTTTTTCGTGTACTGCGCATCTGCTGTGTAAACGCTTCTTTTCACCTTTGCATGGCTTGGCCGACGTTACGATTGTTAAGAACAAAAGAAATCTATCGAGAACCGGAACGTAAAACCCGTTCCAAATATATTTTAATTATTTACTTATTATTCCTTATTAGCTTGTCATCGTACATGCGTGAAAAGATGCATTTATATATATACATGTATAATATATTATATTTGTATAACTGCATAAAATTAAACTATTAAAAAGGATTAGACTCGAAGAGGACTTTTTATACATAGCTACTAGCTAAACTAGACGAAGAGATTCCCTCGCAAATATCTATTAATAGATGCTATTCGATTGCTAGTATATATCGTTCGAAAGATATTTTATTTATTTACTAACTATTCTTTATAGGCTTGGCATCGTACGTGCGTGTAAAAGATGCATTTATATATATACATGTATAATATATTATATTTGTATAACTGCATAAAATTAAACTATTAAAAAGGACTAGACTCGAAGAGGACTTTTTATACATAGCTACTAGCTAAACTAGACGAAGAGATTCACTCGCAAATATCCATTAATAGATGCTATTAGAATGCTAGTATGTATCGTTCGAAAGATATTTTATTTATTTACTTATTATTCTTTATACGCTTGCATCGTACGGGCGTGAAAAAGATATATCTATATATATATACATGTATAATATATTATATTTGTATAACTGCATAAAATTAAACTATTAAAAATCACTAGACTTGTAGAAGACTTCAAACCTAGGTACTTGCTAACCTAGCCAAAGGGAATCACCCGCAAAAATCTATTAATAGATGCTATTCGATTACTAGTATATATCGTTCGAAAGACATTTTATTTATTTACTAATTATGCTTTATAGGCTTGGCATCCTACGTGCGTGTAAAAGACACTCATATATATATACATGTATAATATATTATATATATCCCGCACTGGGTATGCTCTAAAAACACTATCGCGCCAACGTTACGATCGTTAAGAACAAAAGAAAACTATCGAAAAATGAAATATAATTCTTTTCATAAATATTGTTTCCTTACGAAATCCAGATGCAAACGCAACCTCAGAAAAAGGCGCAGACCCAACTCGTTTATTTTTCCCGTACAGTGCATGCGCTGTAAACCCTTCCTTTCGCCTATGTGCATAATCGACGTTACGATTGTTAAGAACAAAACACATCTATCGAAAACCGGAACGTAATTCCTTTCGTGGATAATGGTTCGTCATCCGATTCAGACAGAAAAACTATTCGTAACAAAATTAAAATAAACTTACCCCACTCTGTTAACTCGAATCAAATTGTAAAAATCGTCGTAGGCTCCAACGTTGTAACGCCATCAGTTCTTTCCAACCAGAAACCGCTCTGCTGCCAAAAAGCACGTGCTCGTCTTCCACGCCAGATAAAATAATAGGACGATCCACTCGATAAACTGTCCACTCGAAGAACTGTCCACTCGAAGAACTTTATACGCCATCGATTCTTTCGAAGGAGAAACCGCACTGCTGTAACAAAGCACACGTATTTGTCTTCCACGCACGATAATATATTAGGACGATAAACTATTATAACTATGAAATACTAGTTATCCACTCGAAAAGAACTTTAATCTAATTAACTTTCAACTAATAATCCTGATCCTCACGAATACGGAATTAGGAAACTTCTCCGCACAACTTCACCGAGAGACAGACCAAGCAGGAATGAACGAGGGAACTCGTCCGAAGGTACTGCCAACCATACACAATGCGGAATCCAAAAGAAAGAAAATCAAAAGACAAAGGAGACAAAGGAGACAAAAGAAACCAAACCGTATGTTGTTCTTCCGAGCGGGCATGCTCTATAGAAACACTTTTTCGAATCAATGTTACAATTGTTAAGAACAAAAACCTATTGAAAACCTAAATATAATTCCTTTCATGGATAATGTTTCCTAACGCAATAAAGACGCAAAAGAAATCTCAAACAAAGACGCAGATCTAACTCCTTTGTTTTTCGTGTACTGCGCATCTGCTGTAAACGCTTCTTTTCACCTTTGCATGGCTTGGCCGACGTTACGATTGTTAAGAACAAAAGAAATCTATCGAGAACCGGAACGTAATACCCGTTCCAAATATATTTTAATTATTTACTTATTATTCTACATTCGCTTGTCATCGTACGTGCGTGAAAAGATGCATTTATATATATACATGTATAATATATATTTTTATAAAATTATTACAGGTATTATAGAAAGATTTTGAGATGAGGGGTACATGTTATAAAGTAACGTCTCTTGGACAACGAAAAGTTAATAAATTAGGAAACGACATAGTTTGTAACGTTAGTTATCGTAGAAATAATACGATAAAAAAAATGTTATAAAACCCGATGATTTCGAGTTAGATTAAAGGAAGTTGGGAATTATTTCTTTTCATTCTACTACTAAACGTATTCGATGGATTTGTTAGAAAACAAAACTTAACGATTGCGAAAGAAAGGTATGTATGATCGTATTTTATTTTGTATATATATGTATATATTTATTAGTATATATAAAATTGGATATATACATATATATATCCGTGCATGGATGATCCAATGTTAAACGGAATGGGTGATTGCAAAAGATTGTAAAGAATGACGACGTTTCGATAATTGCAACGATTCTCAGGAAATAATAGACGAATATAAGAAGTTAATTGCTAACGTTAATAAGTTCCATTACTTTTATCGTTTCTTCCTTTTTTTCTCGTTACGATATTATTGTTTTTCCCGCACTGGGCATGCGCTAGAAAAACTATCCCGACAACGTTACGATCGTTAAAAACAAAAGAAACCTATCGAAAAACAAAGTATAATTCGTTTCGTGGATAATGTTTCCTAACGCAATCCAGATGCAAACGCAACCTCAGAAAAAGGCGCAGACCCAACTCGTTTGTTTTTCCCGTATCGTGCATGCGCTGTAAACGCTTCCTTTCTCCTTTGTGCTTGGTCGACGTTACGATTGTTAAGAACAAAAGAAATCCATCGAAAACCGGAACGTAATTCCTTCCGTGGATAATGTTTCGTCATCCGATTCAGACAGAAACATGATTCGTTATAAAATTAAAATGGACTTACCCCATTCCGTTAACTCGAGTCAAATTGCAAGAAGCGTCGTAGGCTCGAACGTTGTAACGCCATCAGTTCTTTCCAACGAGAAACCACTCTGCTGCCACAAAGCACACGTGCTCGTCTTCCACGCCAGATAAAATATTAGGTCGAAAAAATATTGGAACGATCGAATTTTAATGTCTACTCGAAGAACTTTACACGACATCGATTCTTTCGAACGAGAAACCGCACTGCAGGCACTAGGCACACGTATTTGTCTTCCATGCGCGATAATATATTAGGACGATCAAATATTATAACGATAGATATTAGTAACAACTCGAAAAGAACTTTAATCTAATTAACTTTCAACTAATAATCCTAAACCTCACGAATACGGAATTCGGAAATTTCTCCGCAGACCTTCACCGAGAGACTGAACAAGCCGGAATGAACGAAGGGATTCGTCCGTAGGTACTGCCAACCAAACAGTGGAATCCACAAGAAACAAAATAAAACAATAGACAAAGGAGACAAAAGAAACCAAACCGTATGTTCTTCCGAGCGGGCATGCTCTATAGAAACACTTTTTCGAATCAATGTTACAATTGTTAAGAACAAAAACCTATTGAAAACCGAAATGTAATTCCTTTCATGGATAATGTTTCCAAACGCAATAAAGACGCAAGCACAATCACAAACAAAGACGCAGACCCAACTCCTTTGTTTTTCACGTACTGCGCATCCTCTGAAACGCTTCTTTTCGCCTTTGTTTGTGCATTGCCGACGTTACGATTGTAATAACAAAAGAAATCTATCGAAAAACGAAACACAAATTCCTTTCATGTATGTTTTATAATCCAATCGTGACGCAACTCGTTTGTTTTTTCCGTACCGCGTATGCGATGTAGAAGCTTCTTCGGGCAATTGTTTCAGTTTGGCCGACGTTACGATTGTTGAGAACAAAAGAAAGCTATCGAAAAGCGAAATATAATTCCTTTCTTATATAATGTTTTCCAACACAATCCAGACGAAAACGCAACCTAAGACAAAGGCGCAGACCCAACTCGTTTGTTTTTCCCGTACTGCGCGAGCGCTGTAAACGCTTCTTTTCGCCTTTATATAGTACATTCTATAATAGTACATTCGTTTAAACATGAAGGCGATCAAAACTCGCGAGAAACTTAAAATAATATCGATTAAATATTTCAATACTTAAAAATTTCTTTTTGCGGTAGTTGGCCTTGCATTATATAAACATAAACGGTTTTTCACTGACTTTGACAATAACCGAGTCACTTTTACATTTCACTCCGATTCGTTAACATCGTGACTATCTAAATCTAAACGCTAGAACTTAAATTTAATACTTTCGGTAATTTATTAATTATTTAAACAATCATTAAAGTACACTGGCACAACTAACTGATAATTAAACAGTAGTACATTCGTTTAAACATTAAGACGAATAAAACTCGCGAGAAACTTAAAATAATATCGATTAAATATTTCAATACTTAAAAATTTCTTTTTGCGGTAGTTGGCCTTGCATAACATAAACATAAACGGTTTTTCACTGACTTTGACAATAACCGAATCAGTTTTACATTTCACTCCGACTCGTTATCATCGTGACTCTCTAAATCTAAACGCTAGATCTTAAATTTAAAACATTCGGTACTTTATTAATTATTTAAACAATCATTAAAGTACGCTGGTTCAATTTACTTATAATTAAACAATAGTACATTCGTTTAAACATTAAGACGAATAAAACTCGCGAGAAACTTAAAATAATATCGATTAAATATTTCAATACTTAAAAATTTCTTTTTGCGGTAGTTGGCCTTGCATAACATAAACATAAACGGTTTTTCACTGGCTTTGACTATAACCGAATCAGTTTTTCATTGCACTCCGACTCGTTAACATCGTGACTCTCTAAATCTAAACGCTAGATCTTAAATTTAAAACATTCGGTAATTTATTAATTATTTAAACAATCATTAAAGTACGCTGGTTCAATTAACTAATAATTAAACAATAGTACATTCGTTTAAACATTAAGACGAATAAAACTCGCGAGAAACTTAAAATAATATCGATTAAATATTTCAATACTTAAAAATTTCTTTTTGCGGTAGTTGGCCTTGCATAACATAAACATAAACGGTTTTTCACTGACTTTGACAATAACCGAATCAGTTTTACATTGCACTCCGACTCGTTAACATCGTGACTCTCTAAATCTAAACGCTAGATCTTAAATTTAAAACATTCGGTACTTTATTAATTATTTAAACAATCATTAAAGTACGCTGGTTCAATTTACTTATAATTAAACAATAGTACATTCGTTTAAACATTAAGACGAATAAAACTCGCGAGAAACTTAAAATAATATCGATTAAATATTTCAATACTTAAAAATTTCTTTTTGCGGTAGTTGGCCTTGCATTATATAAACATAAACGGTTTTTCACTGACTTTGACAATAACCGAGTCACTTTTACATTTCACTCCGATTCGTTAACATCGTGACTATCTAAATCTAAACGCTCGAACTTAAATTTAATACTTTCGGTAATTTATTAATTATTTAAACAATCATTAATGTTCACGGGTACAATTAACTAATAATTAAACAATAGTACATTCGTTTAAACATGAAGACGATCAAAACTCGCGAGAAACTTAAAATAATACCGATTAAATATTTCAATACTTAAAAATTTCTTTTTGCGGTAGTTGGCCTTGCATTATATAAACATAAACGGTTTTTCACTGACTTTGACAATAACCGAGTCAGTTTTACTTTGCACTCCGATTCGTTAACATCGTGACTATCTAAATCTAAAAGCTAGAACTTAAATTTAATACTTTCGGTAATTTATTAATTATTTAAACAATCATTAATGTTCACGGGTACAATTAACTAATAATTAAACAATAGTACATTCGTTTAAACATTAAGACGAATAAAACTCGCGAGAAACTTAAAATAATATCGATTAAATATTTCAATACTTAAAAATTTCTTTTTGCGGTAGTTGGCCTTGCATAACATAAACATAAACGGTTTTTCACTGGCTTTGACTATAACCGAATCAGTTTTTCATTGCACTCCGACTCGTTAACATCGTGACTCTCTAAATCTAAACGCTAGATCTTAAATTTAAAACATTCGGTAATTTATTAATTATTTAAACAATCATTAAAGTACGCTGGTTCAATTAACTAATAATTAAACAATAGTACATTCGTTTAAACATTAAGACGAATAAAACTCGCGAGAAACTTAAAATAATATCGATTAAATATTTCAATACTTAAAAATTTCTTTTTGCGGTAGTTGGCCTTGCATAACATAAACATAAACGGTTTTTCACTGGCTTTGACTATAACCGAATCAGTTTTTCATTGCACTCCGACTCGTTAACATCGTGACTCTCTAAATCTAAACGCTAGATCTTAAATTTAAAACATTCGGTAATTTATTAATTATTTAAACAATCATTAAAGTACGCTGGTTCAATTAACTAATAATTAAACAATAGTACATTCGTTTAAACATTAAGACGAATAAAACTCGCGAGAAACTTAAAATAATATCGATTAAATATTTCAATACTTAAAAATTTCTTTTTGCGGTAGTTGGCCTTGCATAACATAAACATAAACGGTTTTTCACTGACTTTGACAATAACCGAATCAGTTTTACATTGCACTCCGACTCGTTAACATCGTGACTCTCTAAATCTAAACGCTAGATCTTAAATTTAAAACATTCGGTACTTTATTAATTATTTAAACAATCATTAAAGTACGCTGGTTCAATTTACTTATAATTAAACAATAGTACATTCGTTTAAACATTAAGACGAATAAAACTCGCGAGAAACTTAAAATAATATCGATTAAATATTTCAATACTTAAAAATTTCTTTTTGCGGTAGTTGGCCTTGCATTATATAAACATAAACGGTTTTTCACTGACTTTGACAATAACCGAGTCACTTTTACATTTCACTCCGATTCGTTAACATCGTGACTATCTAAATCTAAACGCTCGAACTTAAATTTAATACTTTCGGTAATTTATTAATTATTTAAACAATCATTAATGTTCACGGGTACAATTAACTAATAATTAAACAATAGTACATTCGTTTAAACATGAAGACGATCAAAACTCGCGAGAAACTTAAAATAATACCGATTAAATATTTCAATACTTAAAAATTTCTTTTTGCGGTAGTTGGCCTTGCATTATATAAACATAAACGGTTTTTCACTGACTTTGACAATAACCGAGTCAGTTTTACTTTGCACTCCGATTCGTTAACATCGTGACTATCTAAATCTAAAAGCTAGAACTTAAATTTAATACTTTCGGTAATTTATTAATTATTTAAACAATCATTAATGTTCACGGGTACAATTAACTAATAATTAAACAATAGTACATTCGTTTAAACATTAAGACGAATAAAACTCGCGAGAAACTTAAAATAATATCGATTAAATATTTCAATACTTAAAAATTTCTTTTTGCGGTAGTTGGCCTTGCATAACATAAACATAAACGGTTTTTCACTGGCTTTGACTATAACCGAATCAGTTTTTCATTGCACTCCGACTCGTTAACATCGTGACTCTCTAAATCTAAACGCTAGATCTTAAATTTAAAACATTCGGTAATTTATTAATTATTTAAACAATCATTAAAGTACGCTGGTTCAATTAACTAATAATTAAACAATAGTACATTCGTTTAAACATTAAGACGAATAAAACTCGCGAGAAACTTAAAATAATATCGATTAAATATTTCAATACTTAAAAATTTCTTTTTGCGGTAGTTGGCCTTGCATAACATAAACATAAACGGTTTTTCACTGGCTTTGACTATAACCGAATCAGTTTTACTTTACACTCTGACACGTTAACATCGTTACTCTCTAAATCTAAACGCTAGAACTTAAATTTAATATATTCGGTAATTTATTAATTATTTAAACAATCATTAAAGTACGCTGGTTCAATTAACTAATAATTAAACAATAGTACATTCGTTTAAACATGAAGACGATCAAAACTCGCGAGAAACTTAAAATAATACCGATTAAATATTTCAATACTTAAAAATTTCTTTTTGCGGTAGTTGGCCTTGCATTATATAAACATAAACGGTTTTTCACTGACTTTGACAATAACCGAGTCAGTTTTACTTTGCACTCCGATTCGTTAACATCGTGACTATCTAAATCTAAAAGCTAGAACTTAAATTTAATACTTTCGGTAATTTATTAATTATTTAAACAATCATTAAAGTACGCTGGTTCAATTAACTAATAATTAAACAATAGTACATTCGTTTAAACATTAAGACGAATAAAACTCGCGAGAAACTTAAAATAATATCGATTAAATATTTCAATACTTAAAAATTTCTTTTTGCGGTAGTTGGCCTTGCATAACATAAACATAAACGGTTTTTCACTGACTTTGACAATAACCGAATCAGTTTTACTTTACACTCTGACACGTTAACATCGTTACTCTCTAAATCTAAACGCTAGAACTTAAATTTAATATATTCGGTAATTTATTAATTATTTAAACAATCATTAAAGTACGCTGGTTCAATTAACTAATAATTAAACAATAGTACATTCGTTTAAACATGAAGACGATCAAAACTCGCGAGAAACTTAAAATAATACCGATTAAATATTTCAATACTTAAAAATTTCTTTTTGCGGTAGTTGGCCTTGCATTATATAAACATAAACGGTTTTTCACTGACTTTGACAATAACCGAGTCAGTTTTACTTTGCACTCCGATTCGTTAACATCGTGACTATCTAAATCTAAAAGCTAGAACTTAAATTTAATACTTTCGGTAATTTATTAATTATTTAAACAATCATTAAAGTACGCTGGTTCAATTAACTAATAATTAAACAATAGTACATTCGTTTAAACATTAAGACGAATAAAACTCGCGAGAAACTTAAAATAATATCGATTAAATATTTCAATACTTAAAAATTTCTTTTTGCGGTAGTTGGCCTTGCATAACATAAACATAAACGGTTTTTCACTGACTTTGACAATAACCGAATCAGTTTTACTTTACACTCTGACACGTTAACATCGTGACTCTCTAAATCTAAACGCTAGATCTTAAATTTAAAACATTCGGTAATTTATTAATTATTTAAACAATCATTAAAGTACGCTGGTTCAATTAACTAATAATTAAACAATAGTACATTCGTTTAAACATTAAGATGACTAAAACTCTCGGGATACTTAAAATAATTTCGGTTAAATATTTCTATACTTTTAAATTGTATCTGGGTGTTGTTGTGCCTATGTTATGTACTGTACGGTCACTGGATCAGTCCTCCATTGGATTCGGATGAAGAATAATCGAGGCTCTGCAACAAGGATGTCTTTTTTTGCGCGCTTCAACGAACATCTAAATTAAGTATATTTATATATCGTAGATCTCTTCAATATATTTCTACAATTTCTCATTATAACAGTGATTCTATTTAGAACGTTTGTATTTTTCTTTTTCAGAACTTCATTGCAATCGCGCGCGTAACAATGAATTAATCGTGTGTTTTTATTCGCCAAAAATAAAATTATCGCGAAGTAGAAGCAGTGTTTGTTCGTTCGCTTTTCGTGATTTAAACGACAAGTGTCTTTGCATCGACTGCGTGCAATGCAGTCGTTAGAGTCAGTGTTTGTTCGCAAAGTTTAATACCTTTTTTCAACAGTCGCCCAGGCTGTATATATTTAAGACAGTAGAGTTTCGCGAAGTAGAGTCAGTGACCGTCCGTTTAAAAAATAACTGTCGCGTAATAGAATCATTGCATCAACGAAGAGGATCATATCGACCAACTTCGATGTCAACCTACCTCACGTTCAACCAACTACGATTCATCCACCCTCAATTTCGACCTAAATCGCGGATGAGTGTTTTGGAGCCATCGCAAAACTTCATAAGTAGTGAGTGAATTTTTAAATTTTTCCGATCGCTCGATCATGTCGAGGATGAAAAGTCCAAATCGGCACGAGCGATAGGTTTTAATTAATTTGTAGTTGGAGAGCATTTTGAGTGACCACGAGTAAATTTCTTCGGAGATTTACTCGTGAATCGTTTCTTATGTTCTGTTTTTGTTTTTTTATTTATATGATTTAATATACACGGGGTACAATTAACTACTAATTAAACAATAGTATATTCGTTTAAACATTAAAACGATTCACATTCGTGAGAAACTTAAAATAATATCGGATAAATATTTCAATATTTTAAAATTTGTTGTGTGTAGGGGGTGGATATTTTGTCTTGTATTATATACCGATTACTGGACGTTTACTGGATTATTCTTTCATTGCACTCGGACGAGTAATCATCGAAACTCTCTCAGGATGTCTCTCTTGCACCCATCGACGATGATTTAAAGTGAGTATATTTTTATACAATACATCCCTCGAATAACTTATATAGTTTCTCATTATAACAGTGTTACTGATTATTTCGTTTGAATTATTCTGTTACAGAACATCATTGCAATCGCGCGAGCTTAGCAATGAATTAATCGAGTATTTGTGTTCGCTAAAAAATAAAAAAAAACTATCGCGAAGTAGAAGCAGTGTTTGTTCGTTCGCGTTTCGCGATTTAAATGACAAGTGTTTTTGCGTACGACTGCGTGCAATGCAGTCGTTAGAGTCAGTGTTTGTTCCCGAAGTTTAATACTTTTTAAACAGTCGCACAGACTGTATATATAAAAGACAGTAGAGTTTCGCGAAGTAGAGTCAGTGACCGTCCGTTTAAAAAATAACTGTCGCGTAATAGAGTCAGTGCATCACCGAAGAGGATGACCTCGACCAACTTCGACGTCGACCTACCTCATTTTCAACCAGCTACGTATCATCCACCCTCAATTTCGACCTAAAACGCGGACGAGTGTTTTGGAGCCGTCGCAGAACTTCATAAGTAGTGAGTGAATTTTACAAGTACCTCCGATCGTTCGATCATGTCGAGGACGAAAGGTCCGAATCGGCACGAGCGATTGGATGTAACTAATTAGTATTGGTAGATTATACTTTCAGAAGTATAAGATAATGGCAATTGTGGGGACCATTTAATCTACACTGAATACAGATTTACTAATATATTATTTCTTTCAGAGGAAATAATATTTTTGTTTATATCGATATCCAGAATTGTTCATTTTCTGTTACCTTTCTTAATTTAAATTTAATGAATTTCAAAATTTTCTCTTTCACAGTAGTAATATATAATCTTTTCTCTTTCCTTATGTGTTTTCAGCTAGTTTTAAGTAGTGGGATCGCGAACTCGAGAAAGAATAATTAATAAATAAGATTATTTTACTAACATTTGAATGATGCACAATATACGTAAAGTATTATTGATTAATATTTAAACAATAGCATAATCTTAACAACGTTATAATGTCCATACACATGTACTATCATGTATTATCGAAAAATAGATATACTATTGATTTATGATTGAAACGCATATTTTTCTGTCATTTCTATTTCTTTGTATTTACTTTTATTAATTATTCTTTATAAGTCTCGGGTGGGACCCGTAAGAGGGGCTTATGGGTGTGGGCTTCTATGCGGGTCTCCTTCTTTCTTTTCGTCTAACTTTTGTTTTTCTTTCTATACTATTTCTTCTCTTTCTCATTTTCTTCTCAGGTATCGTCTAGGTATCGTCTAGGTATCGTCTAGGTATCGTCGAGCTATCGTCGAGAGATCATCGAATGACCATCATCGATTCCAGATATACCCTTGATTTATAATTGAAACGCACAGAATACTTTTCCGTCATTTCTATTTATATGCATTTACTTTTATTAATTATTATTTATAAGTCTAGCGTGAGACCCAAATGATGGACGTATGGGAGTGGGCTTCTGTGATGGTCTCCTTCTTTCCTTTCGTCTAATTTTTGTTTTTCTTTCTATACTACTTTTCTCTTTCTCATTTTCTTCTCAGGTATTGTCGAGCTATCGTCGAGGTATCGTCGAGAGATCATCGAATGACCATCATCGATTCCAGATATACCCTTGATTTATAATTGAAACGCACAGAATACTTTTCCGTCATTTCTATTTATATGCATTTACTTTTATTAATTATTATTTATAAGTCTAGCGTGAGACCCAAATGATGGACGTATGGGAGTGGGCTTCTGTGCTGGTCTCCTTCTTTCCTTACGTTTAACTTTTGTTTTTCTTTCTATACTATTTCTTCTCTTTCTCATTTTCTTCTCAGGTATCGTCGAGGGATCATCGAGGGATCATCGAATGACCATCATCGATTTCAGATATATCATTGCTTTATAATTGAAACTCACACAATACTTTTCCGTCATTTCTATTTATATGCATTTACTTTTATTAATTATTATTTATAAGTCTAGCGTGAGACCCAAATGATGGACGTATGGGAGTGGGCTTCTGTGCTGGTCTCCTTCTTTCCTTTAGTCTAACTTTTGTTTTTCTTTCTATACTATTTTTCTCTTTCTCATTTTCTTCTCAGGTATTGTCGAGCTATCGTCGAGGTATCGTCGAGAGATCATCGAATGACCATTATCGATTCCAGATATACCCTTGATTTATAATTGAAACGCACAGAATACTTTTCCGTCATTTCTATTTATATGCATTTACTTTTATAAATTATTATTTATAAGTCTAGCGTGAGACCCAAATGATGGACGTATGGGAGTGGGCTTCTGTGATGGTCTCCTTCTTTCCTTTCGTCTAATTTTTGTTTTTCTTTCTATACTACTTTTCTCTTTCTCATTTTCTTCTCAGGTATTGTCGAGCTATCGTCGAGGTATCGTCGAGAGATCATCGAATGACCATCATCGATTCCAGATATACCCTTGATTTATAATTGAAACGCACAGAATACTTTTCCGTCATTTCTATTTATATGCATTTACTTTTATTAATTATTATTTATAAGTCTAGCGTGAGACCCAAATGATGGACGTATGGGAGTGGGCTTCTGTGCTGGTCTCCTTCTTTCCTTACGTTTAACTTTTGTTTTTCTTTCTATACTATTTCTTCTCTTTCTCATTTTCTTCTCAGGTATCGTCGAGGGATCATCGAGGGATCATCGAATGACCATCATCGATTTCAGATATATCATTGCTTTATAATTGAAACTCACACAATACTTTTCCGTCATTTCTATTTATATGTATTTACTTTTATTAATTATTATTTGTAAGTCTAGTGTGAGACCCAAATGATGTATATATGGGTTTGAGTTTCTATGTTGATCTCCTTCTTTCCTTTCGTTTAACTTTTGTTTTTCTTTCTATACTATTTCTTCTCTTTTTCATTTTCTTCTCAGGTATCGTCGACGGATCATCGAGGGATCATCGAGGGATCATCGAGGGATCATCGAGGGATCATCGAGGGACGTCGAGGGATCGTTGAAAGATTATCCTAGGAGTATCATCGATTTTAGATATACCATTGATTTCTAATTCAAACGCACAGAAAACTTTTCCGTCATTCCTATTTATATGTCTTTGCCTTTATTAATTATTATTTATAAGTCTCGGGTGGGACCCATAAGAGGGGCTTATGGGTGTGGGCTTCTATGCGGGTCTCCTTCTTTCTTTCAATAAAATAAAATCGAACTTCATTTTGGTACTACGATTTTGTCCATCTCTTGTCATGTGTTTTGTCCGTGTCACGTTATTTTAGATATAAGATTTTTTAGATTTATTATATATGTCATCGTTAATTGTTATTCATATACTATCATGTATTATCGATTAATATATATACTAATGAAATATAATTGAAACGCACCGAAAACTTCCGTCATTCCTATTTATATGTCTTTGCCTTTATTAATTATTACTTATAAGTCTCGGGTGGGACCCATAAGAGGGGCTTATGGGTGTGGGCTTCTATGCGGTTCTCCTCCTTTCTTTCAATAAAATAAAATCGAACTCCATTTCGGTACTACGATTTTGTCCATCTATTGTCATGTGTTTTGTCGTTGTCCAGTGATTTTAGATATAAGATGTTTTCTATGTATTATATATGTTATCGTTAATTGTTATTCATGGACTACCATGTATGATCGATTAATAAATATACTAATGATATATAACTGAAACGCACAGAAATCTTTTCCGTCATTCCTATTTATATGGCTTTACTTTTATTAATTATTATTTATAAGTCTCGGGTGGGACCCATAAGAGGGGCTTATGGGTGTGGGCCTTTTGGCGGGCTGCTGTCTCAGCATCGTATAAAACTCTACGGTGGGACTCTTGGGTTGGGCCCTCGGATGGGTCTCTTTCTTTCAATAGGAAAAAATCGAAATTAATTTTGGTACTCCGGTTTGGTCTGGTGGAGGCATATTCATTATGTCCACCTCTCGCTCTAAACTTTCTCGTGGTAACATGCATGCACTTTTCGTCTTCCTTCTCTTTTTGGTCGAATGGGGATCGATATTCAATGCGTCCAACTTGCTCTTGTCCTGCGTTTCGTCGTTGTCACGTGCGCGCACGTTTCGGTTTTATCTTCTTTTCATTTTCAGCCTATTTTTACTTGCATTTTCCTGCCTATTTTTACTTGTATTTTCCTGCCTATTTTTACTTGTATTTTCCTGCCTATTTTTACTTGTATTTTCCCGCTTTCTATTTTATTTCATATTTCTTGTGTTACTCTTCTTTGCTTTCACAGGGATCATCGAGGGATCATCGAGGGAACATCGAGGAATCATCGAGGGGTCATCGAGGGATCATCAAGACGTCATCGAGGACTTTTCGTGGGATTGATGTTCATCATCGATTTTTACGCGAGAATACGGGAAGGATAGGGAGAAGACTCGCGCGTGTGTCGGCTGGCGCAAGCGTGGGTGTTCTTGCGGGCGCGATAAAATTTCGTTTGATTACTCGTCACCCCGAATACGCGAATTGTAGAGTAGAGTCATCGTTTTTTGTAACACTCACGTGGGGGTGTTCGGACGCGATTAAAGGTCCTACCGTGGACTTCGTTTTGTTTGCTCGTAAATTCGATCGGTTTAACTCGCGATCGCGTATTGTAGAGTAGAGTAAACGTTTTATCTAACTGTCACGTGAGTGTCGTGGACGCGATTTAAAAAGTCTTACCGAGGACTTCGTTTTTATTGTTCGAAACTCGGAACGCAAGCACATTAGTGCTTAATAATCCGTTGTATCAGCAGTGGACGGTGTCCGGACGGTGGAGCTTTCTGTAAGCGGGGCTTGGTACGTCTCCAGTTAGCTGAGAAGCCTGAAAGGCTCCCGAAGCTATAGATATAACGTGTCGCGATCGCGGAACGCGAAACGCGGATATTAAAGTAGAGTCACCGTTCTTTCAACACTCGCGTGGGTGTTCGGGCGCGATTAAAAGTCCTAATATGGACTTCGTTGTAATGTTCGAGATTCGGTATACACCAACTGGAAACCCAGTAGTGTAGTGCATAGCTACTAACTTGGGTCCTGTGAATCGTTTAGCGTAGGGATCTGTATTAGTCGGTAGCTCATGTCATCCCGAATTTCGACCTAGAGTCACCGTTTTTCTAACACCCGCGCAAGTGAGTGCTCGCGGACGCGATTAAAAGTCCTACCGGGGACTTCGTTTTGTTTGCTCGGTATTACCTCGCATACGCGGATATTAGAGTAGAGTCAACGTTAGCCCGTGGGTCTCCAGATGCAGCAACCTCCACGTGGTGAGACCTGGGTCGATAGTACTTGCGATACATATTTATTGAATGTTAATTGTGAGTCATGTAACGCAACTACTACCGAGCGAATGGCTGCAGATTTAAAAAATTTTCAAAAGCCTTTTCTATCTTACCCTACCTATACTTTTAATTACTTACATTTTATATCATTAATAATTTTATATCTTTAATAATAATTGACAGATAAATGATTAAAGATCTTTCTTCTCTTTCTCATTTTCTTCTCAAGTTTCGTCGAGGGATCATCGAGGGATCATCGATTGATCGTCGAAGGACGCCGAGGGATCGTTGAAAGATTATACTAGGAGCATCATCGATTTTAGATATACCATTGATTTCTAATTGAAACGCACAGAAAACATTCCCATCATTCCTATATATATGTATTTACTTTTATTAATTATTATTTATGTCTCGGGTGGGACCCATAAGAGGGGCTTATGGGTGTGGGCCTTTTGGCGGGCTGCTGTCTCAGCATCGTATAAAACTCTACGGTAGGACTCTTTGGTTGGGCCCTCGAATGGGTCTCTTTCTTTCAATAGGAAAAAATCGAAATTAATTTTGGTACTCCGGTTTGGTCTGGTGGAGGCATATTCATTATGTCCACCTCTCGCTCTAAACTTTCTCGTGGTAACATGCATGCATGTTTCGTCTTCCTTCTCTTTTTGGTCGAATGGGAATCGATATTCAATGCGTCCAACTTGCTCTTGTCCTGCGTTTCGTCGTTGTCACGTGCGCGCACGTTTCGGTTTTATCTTCTTTTCATTTTCAGCCTATTTTTACTTGTATTTTCCTGCCTATTTTTACTTGTATTTTCCTGCCTATTTTTACTTGTATTTTCCCGCTTTCTATTTTATTTCATATTTCTTGTGTTACTCTTCTTTGCTTTCACAGGGATCATCTAGGGATCATCGAGGGAACATCGAGGGAACATCGAGGAATCATCGAAGGATCATCAAGGGATCATCAAGACGTCATCGAGGACTTATCGTGGGATTGATGTTCATCATCGATTTTTAAGCGAGAATACGGGAAGGATAGGGAGAAGACTCGCGCGTGTGTCGGCTGGCGCAAGCGTGGGTATTCTTGCGGGCGCGATAAAATTTCGTTTGATTGCTCGTCACCCCGAATACGCGAATTGTAGAGTAGAGTCATCGTTTTTTGTAACACTCACGTGGGGGTGTTCGGACGCGATTAAAGGTCCTACCGTGGACTTCGTTTTGTTTGCTCGTAAATTCGATCGATTTAACTCGCGAACGCGTATTGTAGAGTAGAGTTAACGTTTTATCTAACTGTCACGTGAGTGTCGTGGACGCGATTTAAAAAGTCTTACCGAGGACTTCGTTTTTGTTGTTCGAAACTCGGAACGCAAGCACAGTAGTGCTTAATAATCCGTTGTATCAGCAGTGGACGGTTTCCGGACGGTGGAGCTTTCTGTAAGCGGGGCTTGGTACGTCTCCAGTTAGCTGAGAAGCCTGAAAGTCTCCCGAAGCTATAGATATAACGTGTCGCGATCGCGGAACGCGAAACGCGGATATTAAAGTAGAGTCATCGTTTTTTTAACACTCGCGTGGGTGTTCGGGCGCGATTAAAAGTCCTAATATGGACTTCGTTGTAATGTTCGAGATTCGGTATACACCAACTGGAAACCCAGTAGTGTAGTGCATAGCTACTAACTTGGGTCCTGTGAATCGTTTAGCGTAGGGATCTGTATTAGTCGGTAGCTCATGTCATCCCGAATTTCGACCTAGAGTCACCGTTTTTCTAACACCCGCGCAAGTGAGTGCTCGCGGACGCGATTAAAAGTCCTACCGGGGACTTCGTTTTGTTTGCTCGGTATTACCTCGCATACGCGGATATTAGAGTAGAGTCAACGTTAGCCCGTGGGTCTCCAGATGCAGCAACCTCCACGTGGTGAGACCTGGGTCGATAGTACTTGCGATACATATTTATTGAATGTTAATTGTGAGTCATGTAACGCAAGTGCTTCCGAGCCAATGGCTGCATATTTTAAAAATCTTCAAAAGCCTTTTCTATCCAACCTTACCGATACATTAAATTACTTACATTTTATATCATTAATAATTTTATATCTTTAATAATAATTAACAGATAAATGATTAAAGATCTTTCTTCTTTTTCTCATTTTCTTCTCAAGTTTCGTCGAGGGATCATCGAGGGATCATCGATTGATCGTCGAAGGACGACGAGGGATCATCGATGGACGCCGAGGGATCGTTGAAAGATTATACAAGGAGCATCATCGATTTTAGATATACCATTGATTTCTAATTGAAACGCACAGAAAACATTCCCATCATTCCTATATATATGTATTTACTTTGATTAATTATTATTTATGTCTCGGGTGGGACCCATAAGAGGGGCTTATGGGTGTGGGCCTTTTGGCGGGCTGCTGTCTCAGCATTGTATAAAACTCTACGGTAGGACTCTTGGGTTGGGCCCTCGGATGGGTCTCTTTCTTTCAATAGGAAAAAATCGAAATTAATTTTGGTACTCCGGTTTGGTCTGGTGGAGGCATATTCATTATGTCCACCTCTCGCTCTAAACTTTATCGTGGTAACATGCATGCATGTTCCGTCTTCCTTCTCTTTTTGGTCGAATGGGGATCGATATTCAATGCACCCAACTTGCTATTGTCCTGCGTTTCGTCGTTTTCACGTGCGCGCACGTTTCGATTTTATCTTCTTTTCATTTTCAGCCTATATTTACTTGTATTTTCCTGCCTATTTTTACTTGTATTTTCCTGCTTTCTTTTTTATTTCATATTTCTTGTGTTACTCTTCTTTGCTTTCACAGGGATCATCGAGGGATCATCGAGGGATCATCGAGGAATCATCGAGAGATCATCAAGGAATCATCAAGACGTCATCGAGGACTTATCGTGGGATTGATGTTCATCATCGATTTTTACGCGAGAATACGGGAAGGATAGGGAGAAGACTCGCGCGTGTGTCGGCTGGCGCAAGCGTGGGTGTTCTTGCGGGCGCGATAAAATTTCGTTTGATTGCTCGTCACCCCGAATACGCGAATTGTAGAGTAGAGTCATCGTTTTTTGTAACACTCACGTGGGGGTGTTCGGACGCGATTAAAGGTCCTACCGTGGACTTCGTTTTGTTTGCTCGTAAATTCGATCGGTTTAACTCGCGAACGCGTATTTTAGAGTAGAGTTAACGTTTTATCTAACTGTCACGTGAGTGTCGCGGACGCGATTTAAAAAGTCTTACCGAGGACTACGTTTTTATTGTTCGAAACTCGGAACGTAGGCACAGTAGTGCTTAATAATCCGTTGTATCTGTAGTGGACGGTTTCCGGACGGTGGAGCTTTCCGTAAGCGGGGCTTAGTACGTCTCCAGTTAGCTGAGAAGCCTGAAAGTCTCCCGAAGCTATAGATATAACGTGTCGCGATCGCGGAACGCGAAACGCGGATATTAAAGTAGAGTCATCGTTGTTTTAACACTCGCGTGGGTGTTCGGGCGCGATTAAAAGTCCTAATATGGACTTCGTTGTAATGTTCGAGATTCGGTATACACCAACTGGAAACCCAGTAGTGTAGTACATAGCTACTTACTTGGGTCCTGTGAATCGTTTAGCGTAGGGATCTGTATTAGTCGGTAGCTTATGTCATCCCGAATTTCGACCTAGAGTCACCGATTTTCTAACACCCGCGCAAGTGAGTGCTAGCGGACGCGATTAAAAGTCCTACCGGGGACTTCGTTTTGTTTGCTCGGTATTACCTCGCATACGCGGATATTAGAGTAGAGTCACCGTTAGCCCGTGGGTCTCCAAATGCAGCAACCTCCACGTGGTGAGACCTGGGTCGGTAGTACTTGCGATAGATATATATTGATTGTTAATTGTGAATCATGTAACGCAAGTATTACCGAGCGAATGGCTGCATATTTAAAAAATTTTCAAAAGCCTTGTCTATCTAACCCTACCGATACTTTTAATTACATACATTTTATATCGTTAATAATATTTAATTATGATACTACATTACCAATTATACTTCTATAAGCAAATAAGAAAAAAGATACAGTTAAATTCAAGAAAACATTTCTTGAAATTTGCAAATTTATATAATAATTACCATGTGTTAATTATATTAATTATTCTTTATGCTTTTATCGTGAATCAAGTGCATTCCATAGCATAGAGTGAAACCCAAATGATGTACCTATGGGTTTGAGCTTCTATGCTGGTCTCTTTCTCATTTTCTTCTCAGGTTTCGTCGAGGGATCATCGAGTGATCGTCGAGGGATCATCGAGGGACGATGAGGGATCATCGAGGGACGCCGAGGGATCGTTGAGAGATTATCCTAGGAGCATCATCGATTTTAGATATACCATTGATTTCTAATTGAAACGCATAGAAAACTTTTTCGTCATTCCTCTTTATATTTATTTACTTTTATTAATTATTATTTATTAGTCTCGGGTGGGACCCATAAGAGGGGCTTATGGGTGTGAGCTTCTATGCGGGTCTCCTTTTTTCTTTCTATAAAATGAAATCGAACTCCATTTTGGTACTACGATTTTGTCCATCTCTTGTCATGTGTTTTGTCATATGATTTTAGATATAAGAATTTTTAGATTTATTATATATATTATTGTTATTTATTATTCATATGGATATACTAATGATTTATAATTGAAACGCAGAGAGAACTTGTCCGTCATTCCTATTTATATGTATTTACTTTTAATTATTATTATTTATAATTCTCGGGTGGGACCCATAAGAGGGGCTTATGGGTGTGGGCCTTTTGGCGGGCTGCTGTCTCAGCATCGTATAAAACTCTACGGTGGGACTCTCGGGATGAGCCCTCAATAGGAAAAAATCGAAATTAATTTTGGTACTTCGGTTTGGTCTGGTGGAGGCATATTCATTATGTCCACCTCTCGCTCTAAACTTTATCGTGGTAACATGCATGCATGTTCCGTCTTCCTTCTCTTTTTGGTCGAATGGGGATCGATATTCAATGCGCCCAACTTGCTATTGTCCTGCGTTTCGTCGTTGTCACGTGCGCGCACGTTTCGGTTTTATCTTCTTTTCATTTTCAGCCTATTGTTACTTGTATTTTCCCGCCTATTTTTACTTGTATTTTCCCGCTTTCTTTTTTATTTCATATTTCTTGTGTTACTCTTCTTTGCTTTCACAGGGATCATCGAGGGATCATCGAGGGATCATCGAGGGATCATCGAGGGATCATCGAGGAATCATCGAGAGATCATCAAGGGATCATCAAGACGTCATCGAGGACTTATCGTGGGATTGATGTTCATCATCGATTTTTACGCGAGAATACGGGAAGGATAGGGAGAAGACTCGCGCGTGTGTCGGCTGGCGCAAGCGTGGGTGTTCTTGCGGGCGCGATAAAATTTCGTTTGATTGCTCGTCACCCCGAATACGCGAATTGTAGAGTAGAGTCATCGTTTTTTGTAACACTCACGTGGGGGTGTTCGGACGCGATTAAAGGTCCTACCGTGGACTTCGTTTTGTTTGCTCGTAAATTCGATCGATTTAACTCGCGAACGCGTATTGTAGAGTAGAGTTAACGTTTTATCTAACTGTCACGTGAGTGTCGTGGACGCGATTTAAAAAGTCTTACCGAGGACTTCGTTTTTGTTGTTCGAAACTCGGAACGCAAGCACAGTAGTGCTTAATAATCCGTTGTATCAGCAGTGGACGGTTTCCGGACGGTGGAGCTTTCTGTAAGCGGGGCTTGGTACGTCTCCAGTTAGCTGAGAAGCCTGAAAGTCTCCCGAAGCTATAGATATAACGTGTCGCGATCGCGGAACGCGAAACGCGGATATTAAAGTAGAGTCACCGTTCTTTCAACACTCGCGTGGGTGTTCGGGCGCGATTAAAAGTCCTAATATGGACTTCGTTGTAATGTTCGAGATTCGGTATACACCAACTGGGAAACCCAGTAGTGTAGTGCATAGCTATTTACTTGGGTCCTGTGAATCGTTTAGCGTAGGGATCTGTATTAGTCGGTAGCTCATGTCATCCCGAATTTCGACCTAGAGTCACCGTTTTTCTAACACCCGCGCAAGTAAGTGCTCGCGGACGCGATTAAAAGTCCTACCGGGGACTTCGTTTTGTTTGCTCGGTATTACCTCGCATACGCGGATATTAGAGTAGAGTCAACGTTAGCCCGTGGGTCTCCAGATGCAGCAACCTCCACGTGGTGAGACCTGGGTCGGTAGTACTTGCGATACATATATATTGAATGTTAATTGTGAATTATGTAACGCAACTACTACCGAGCGAATGGCTGCATATTTAAAAAATTTTCAAAAGCCTTTTCTATCTTACCCTACCTATACTTTTAATTACTTACATTTTATATAATTAATAATTTTATATCGTTAATAATAATTAACAGATAAATGATTAAAGATAGTATAATTCTTAAATAATTGCTTAGAGAAACGAACGGATAACTTTTCAAAATACCTTCAACCTAATTCTGATTCTACATTACCAATTATACTTCTACAGGCAAATAAGAAAAAAGTTAAGAGAAAAGAGCATTTTGAGTGTCCTCCAGTAAATTTCTTCGAAGATTTACTCGTGAATGGTTTCTTATGATTTTTCTTTTCTTTATTTATTTATTAGATCAGGATAGGGTCATCTTGTTCAAACGGGTTTATAATTAATTACGATTAATTAATTTTTATTTTTCAATATTTCGATTAAATTCAAAATTTTTATCATAATGAAATGGAATTTTTACGTAATAGTCGAGTCATAGATTTTGCACATTTTCTTTTTTTATAAAGGTCAATTGAATTCATAATTTTATTTAAATAAAATCAGAGTAAAATATTAAAGTCATATATTTCCGAAAATAATGTTTCTTTATATTGGCATCCAGAATTTTTCATTTTCTTTTATTTTTCTTAAGTTATTCTCTAGTCCATTCTATCCCGTATTCGTTATACATCGTTCAAATAATTATAAAATTATCGAAAGTATTTTATTCCAACATTTTTCGTGCTTTTGTGTTATATTTCTATTAGCTATTGAATTTTATTGATCAGTTTTGTTAATTTGGGCTAAAATAGCATCCGTTTATATAGTTTTTAGATTCCTATATCATGTCTTTAATGTTTCTATATTCTCGTATAATAGATCGAAAAATGACGTGTTCGCGGGCCTAGGGAAGCCATGACAGATGACGTAACGCGCATGCGCGTGGGTCTGTTAAGCGCCCGCTGTTGGTACTTCCGCCATTGTTTCTTCCGCCATTTGTAATTGTTTCGTCGTGTCGTTGACATCAGACCCTCGTCGTCCCGTTTGTTACAGGTAATTAATATATTATTTTTTAACGTACATCTTGGTCTTATATATCAATCGATTTTCGAAAATGCGTTTTTCACGCGTGTGAATTATCAAGTATGTGCATCGTCTCGTTTAAGAGATATTCGTGAAAATAAAGTCGGTCTTTTGCAGCCTATGACGTCACACTTATTTCTCGAATTTTCCAGCTTTATTTTCGCAGCATCGATACTTTTCTCGTCTTTCAGCGATGCTCTAATTAATAATTCTTCATTAATTAGCCGTGCCCGATTGTATTTCGGCGTATATTCGAGTTTCATATATATATATATATATCTATATATATACGTGCAGATATTTTTCTTACGAACAAGTACAAATATCTGTAACTTCTGCACGAATATATATTCTTATACAATTAATTTTCTATTCCACTAATATCAATCTGAAATTTTTCAGCTTTTCGAGTAGCTTCCGAACAGTAAGAAGAAAAACTACGTCGTGGTACGGCAGAAATAATATTTGAAACGCAATCGTCCGGTACGCGCACGTAAGTCTATATATTTTCAAATAAATACGGCGATACTTTTAATCGGGAGAGAAAAATAAAGAAAGAGAGAGAGAGAGAGAGAGAGATTAAGATATAAACAATAAATAATAGCTTGATTCCGAAAATTTAGGAAACAAGTCTATACAGGTAAAAACAGATATAAACAATCGAAGCGGTGTTGCCATTCGTCCTCCGCACGAGTGGTTTTCTAGACGTGTTCGAACCTGTTCTCGCTTCGTTAATTCCCGTTTGTTTACTTTATTAATATTATATAGAATATTTTGTAAGCTTCATTTACGAATCATTTAAGGATTATTCATCTTTTTTTATATCATAATAGACTTCGGTATACGTAGCATTTGTTGCGTTGAATAAAAAGATCGCATTTACACGTTATATACAAGTTATATACATATACATATTTATTCATAAATTTAATCACTTTTATTCTATATTAATAATACTCTTGGATTTTTATAAATTTATAAATGGATCTCCATACGCAGCTACCTCCATGTGGTGAGATCCGGAAGTCGGTATTGCGAACGTTTATGTTTTATACATAGTACAACGTACGCACTACCGGGCCAAAGGCTGACGTTCGGTGCATTAGAAAATATTTTTGATAAAATTTTAATTCGTTAATAATTTTTGCAACATATTTTACATTGAATTTAAAGAATATTAAGGAGCACCGAGAATAATAAAAATTTAATTGAGGTATAACAAGAGTTAAATTAAAATAGAATAAAATTTCAAGATACGTTTAATCGCTTAATTAAATATGATAAATGTTATAATTTTAATATTACCGCTCCTCGTCTAGTTTTACTTCGATGCTATATCTATTATGATTTATAGGTATCCATGCAATTACTATATTTCTGTGAACATATCCCTATCGCGATCATATCCATTTCTAAACGATAGATACGACGCGATTTTGATCGTTTGCTTTTACACATTGATTTTTCACAATGTAGTTTACAAATTTTGCAGTTACATCTTTTGAATGTTATCCTTTTATTATTATGGCATGCAAAAGATGTAATACAAGTTTATAATTTTAGATCATGTAGTTTGAATAATATGATATATGATATTTAATATTTTCTATTCGATACAAATAATATTTAATATGACGGAAATTGTAAAAGCAAAAGCCACAGCTTGTTTTAACAATTATTTCTTCGACAGGTCTTCAGTTGTCGATCGCGCGCAATGCGATCTTAGAGTCAGTGCTTGTGCGAAATATAGTTTGATTGTTTTGCAACCGAACGAGTTGCTTTAAAAATCAGATAAAATCAAACACAATCGCGAATTAGAGTCAGTGTTGTTCGCCGATTAGAATTTCTCGGTCGCGTTAATAAAACAAAAAACAAGAATTTATGTCATATTCTTGTTAAAACTATTTGTTCGCCGCGTTGTTAGAATCATTAACACACTTTCGGCCAATACGGTGGAAGAGGATTGCGTTCGCGATAAATATTGTTATGGTCGAAAGTGTGAATTTAAAACATTCATCCTCTGCATCTTTAACGACGAATGTAAAGCCTCGTCTGGATACAATAACATGTAAGTAAATTTTTTTCTTCCAATCGTTACCTCTCACTCATCGTTGAGATCAAATATTTTTCGATCATTTTCATTCATCAAAGATATCCTTTCTATATGTAACATATAATTAATCTTTTTCTATACGATTTTAATTACAGAATAATCATCGGTATCGTCGATTCAACGATTCAACGATTCAACGATAATTTCAACCAACTTCACGACGTCGTTCGACCAACGTCGAGGGGGACGAGTGTTTTGGAGCCATCGCAGAACTTCTCAAGTAGTAAGTGAAAAATTTTAAGTTCCTCCGGTGCCCATCATGCCGAGGATGAAAGGTCCATATCGGCACGGGTTACTGGTTGTATTCGTAGATGTCTTCCGTTCGAAACGAGCAAAAGTGTCCGTGATTAAGATCTCTTTAAGATTTTATTCACGAGTGGTTCCCTATATGTGTAGTTAACTCTTATTATTGCCAATTTATTATTATTGTGTATATATATATATATATATATATATATATATATATATATATATATATATGTCAGGCTAGGGTCTTCTTGTTTCAAAGTCGTTTATAATTAACAGTGCAATTAAAATTAGCACTTTTTTCCTCGTCTTTGCTCGCGATATTAGTAATGAAATCGGGCATTAATTTACCCGATTTCGTCCAAATAAAGCATTATAACGTTGTTTACGTTAAATGCATTGCTTCGTACTTAGTTTATTTAATCGCGATTTGCTACGATATTTCGATATATCTCGATATACCAAGAAATGAGCAAGAAGACAAACCCCTTCCGCGACGGATAGATTCTGTCAGTTAAATGGTGGATCACAATCCCCGTTCTTTCATTAGAACAGCCATTTAATGAAAGGAATCGTCCGAGGTTGTTTTTTAATATAAATTAAATTTTTCAATAAATTAAATTTTTCAATATATAAAATTTTTCAATATATAAAATTTTTCAATATATTAAATATTTCAATGAATATTTTCTCGTAGAGTCACAGTCCGCTTAGGCCTAGTTTATAAGTTAATCATTTTTTAGATCAGGATTTTCAGCTCTAATTATATTAATACCCGTTTCTCCCCCCCGTGCTTTCTGCGTTCTCATCCATGCGTTTGCCCAGGTGTTACTCGTATGGGTGAGAAACGGTTAGCGTGGGTTAGTTATATAATAACTGTAGATTTCCTTTTGGCGGCTGTCATTGTGCTAGTGATTGCAACGGTGTACCTTGCACCTGTATGTGCGTCTTAGGTGGTGCATTGTACATCGTTTCGCGATAACTTTTTAATCAATTATAAATAAATATAAATATCTTATTATGTTAAATATCGTTTTGCATAGAGTTACCACATTGTTATGTGGAAAATTATAAATACTCGTATATATTACTAGTATCCATGTATATACTAGTATGTACTAGTATTTTTGCTTTAGTCATATATGCAATAATCATTAGCCTTGACAGACGATTACAGCAATTGGTACGTACTCATAATATATTAGAAAAATACGCGGTTGAACTAGGGTGACGGAGGTGCCCCGGGGCATGCTCTCTAGTGTAGGCCTTTGCACCCTGGTGGCGTGTGAGAGAACCGTGGAGTGTATGTGTTGGTGTGAATGCTTTGCACTTTTTAAATATAGGTGATAGGCAGGCAGGTAGCATACCTTTTCTGAGCGAATGTGAACATTTATATTATATAAGTAGGTAGGGACCGGAAGACGTTGGATCCGATTCTCACTCAGGAGTGGGAAGTCCCGTCTACGGGGATTCGCGGAGTTTCAGCAAATTTTACGATCTTTCAGCATGTCTGAATTATCTTCTATCCTTTTTTTTTTTCTTCGATTTTTTGCTGATACTTCGCATCGCACGATCTGTATCAGTATAGAACAGTTGGAAAAACTTTGCACCCAATGAGAACATTAGATTGCATCCCATATCTTTTGAACTTAGCAAAGAATTTCGAACTTGTTCTATACTTAGTTATAAATTAACGCTTGCACTTCGCGATTCTTTAAATATTTACAAATCTGTATATACAGATTTTTCTTTCTTTTTCCATCCCAAATCTCATAACCGCATAATGCGTATGTATATATACGAGATATGTACATATTTCATACCTACATGTCGATACTGCTACCGCGGGTCGCTCAAAGGCCCTTATGCGGTGTGTATTAGAGTTGTATAAGGTTTTTTGCAACTCTTCGTTAACGTTCTCTATACGTTAACTATTAGGACTATCACCATTACTACCCTCCCCCTCTTCCTCCTTTTGTGTGAGCTCTCGCTCACGGTAGAATATACTCGCGTTCGCGAAATGGAAATATTACGGTTCTCGTGGATCTTAACTTTTTACCGAGACTTTTTTCATCCTTCAAGTGCAAGCAGTTAATCTTAGTTTGTAATAGGTTCATCGATTAGAATGAATATAATGTCTGCTGGAGCATTCGATTAAATGTGCCTGTGTAAATGTGCACGGTTGGTGGATTCTTTGAGTCCATTGATTGTCCGCAGGCTAGGATAGCTTAACGGTATACGAGTCAAATATTAATAAATCTTTCATTTTTCTTGTCTTTCTTTTTTAATATGAATAAATAAATAAATAAAACTTAGAAAATCGAGACGCACCCAGGTAGAGCAGGAACGCAGTTAAGGATACGCGTTGGGATTCGTCAGTGCCGTTTGGGGTGATGCATTCGCGAATTTTGCCATGCCACAGTGGTTTAACTATTTAGGAGAAATCGATACTTTACGTCGCAAGCGCTTACTGCTCGTTAGGTTAAGCTAAATAAAGAACAAAAACCGAAACAGAATAAACAACCAACGAACCAGTGTTGTTTACTTCCCAACTCCTTTTAGCTTGCGTCTATCGCGTCTCGTTAAATATGCATAGGTTAACACGAGCGGTTTGAGTCTTGTTGCGTAAAGTGAGATCAGGTCGGGATAGGTCGGTTTTAGATTAGGGACGATTTCATTCTTATAGTATAAACCACTGCGGTGTGTCAATTTTCGTGGGTGCGTTGCTTCGAACGGTAGGGCGTTTTTTGACGCGTAAACTTTTCATGCGTCGCACGTAGGGAATGCTCCAATGCAGTGGTTAGGGCACGAAGCAAGAAGAGGCTATGTGCCGAAGAGGCCCCCACAAATTGTGGCTCAAGAGGGCAACTATCGACTACGAGTCATTTTTCGAAGGTGGTCGGCATGTCGAACCCTTCGTTAATGGCTCGTGGTCTTATCAAAATCCCATTTACCCCTTTACCACGTTGACACTTATGCTCGTAGTAGTTTGTTCCTGGATCGGAGACGATGGACCATTCCATCTCCTTGCTACGGCGTTCCGCACACGCGTACGGTATTTGCTCGATCAGAGTCAAGCTTTTGCAATGTCGTTATTAGTTAATAGAATCTTTGCAATTTCTTTTTTCTTAAAGTAAAGTCGAGTCATTGAATTTTTCTTTTAAAAGTAGAGTCAATTTTCCATTTTTAAGTATTGTCTTGTTTGTCCCCCTTGCTTTTGTTCGTTTGTTTATTTTTTTATCTAAAGTCGAGTCGCCCACCCTTTAAATTTTAAATTAAAGTCGAGTCGCCCACCCTTTAAATTTTAAATTAAAGTCGAGTCGCCCACCCTTCAAATTTTAAATTAAAGTCGAGTCGCCCTCCCTTTTAAATTTTATATTAAAGTCGAGTCCTTGCATATTAAAGTTTTAAAGTAAGTAAAGTAGAGTCATTTCTTGAAGTAGATTTTTAGTTACAAAACTAGAGTCACGCTCGTTAATTTTTGTGTGGACGTCCGTGGCCTGCAGCAGCATTGGCACTCAGGAGTGCATATGGATTACTCAAGCATGTTGATTTTTAATTCAGAATAATCGGATATTTTTTTGTACCTTTTATTTTCATAACTGCATAATGCGTATGTATATATACGAGATATATACATACTTCATACCTACATGTCAACAAAGCACTACCGCGGGTCGCTCAATGGCCCATATGCGGTAAATAATGTGAAGGCAGGATTGTGAAATCATTTTTACAATTTCCTGATTTTACATTATCATCACCGTCGTCACCATCATCATCATCCTTTTGTAATCAGACTTTCATTATTCTGATTATTCAGCTTATTCTGATTATTTTGCTTATTCTAATTATTCCGATTATTCTGATTAAAAATCTACAAGACTTGACGATTGACAATGAGGAAGGATAATATGCCTGCATTCAGGAATGCAGATGAATATATTATAGTAAGGATATACATTTCTCATTCAGAATGATCAAAAGTAAATAAATGAACGAAAGCACTGATGAACAAATATTTAAATATTTCGCAATATACTTTGCAAGAAACAAAAGTTATCTAATAATGAATAGGAAAACTACTATTCAATCCATATATAATAATTTAATTATATTTAAACAGTGCAAATAAATCGAAAGACATTTAGAATCATTCTGATAAGAAATGTGTAAGTCTTGCTAGATGAATGAAACGAAATGAATGGCAGCCAGCACTCAGGAGTGCATATTAAAATATGCCAAGGGTATCCATTTTTATTCCAAAATGAATCAACAAATGAATATGAAATGAGAGAATTATTAAGTATATACATGAGAGAGAGGAAGAGAAAGAGGAAGTATTTTTATTTTGTAGATGTATGAGAGTTTCATAAGAAATATTTCGAAGGTATAAATGGTATTAACAAATGTTCATACATATGTGAGAGAAATGTGATTATTTTTGGAATAAAAAATGGATAAGTCTTGGTATATAAACGAAACGATTGAAATGGCTTGCCCGCACTCAGGAGTGCATATGATAGGTTCACAGTAAGTACATACCTGCATAAAAATGCAGATGAACATATTATAGTAAGGATATACATTTCATATTCGGAATGATCAAATATGAACGAATGAATGCACTGATAAGGATACTTAATGATGGAATATATAAATATATCAATCTCTGATGATATTTTTTTCAGTACGTTAAACTTATTTTATTTAATATATAATAACTGAAGGATATTTAAATGGTGCAGAATTGAACGAAAGAAAATTTGAGTCATTCCGATATGAAATGTGTAAGTCTTGCTAGATGAATACAACGAAATGAATGGCAGCCAGCACTCAGGAGTGCATATTAAAATATGTCAAGGGTATCCATTTTTATTCCAAAATGTGTATCAACAAATGAATATGAAATGAGAGAATTAACAAGTATATATATGAGAGAGGGGAAAAGAAAGAGGAGGTATTTTTGTATATATATATATATATATATATATATATATGTATATATATATATATATATATATATATATATATATATATATATATATATATATATATGAAAGTTTCATACGAAATATTTCGAAGGTATAAATGGTATTAACAAATGTTTATACATATGTGAGAGAAATGTGATTATTTTTGGAATAGAAAATGGATAAGTCTTGGTATATAAACGAAACGATTGAAATGGCTTGCCCGCACTCAGGAGTGCATATGATAGGTCCACAGTAAGTACATACCTGCATTAAAAATGCAGATGAACATATTACAGTAAGGATGTACATTTCTCGTTCAGAAAGATACAAAAATACGTAAGGAAAAAGGCACTTGTATATATTGAATGACATATAATAAATGAAGGTATATTTCTACTCTCATAATTTTTCTTTCAAAGAAACGAAATTAATCTAATAAATAAATCAAGAATATTTCATACTCTTCCTAATACAATACGTATATTTATATTTAAGTAGAGTGCAAATGAATTCAAAGACAATTTGTATCTTTCTGATTAGAAATGTATAAATCTTACTGTTCCAGCGATATGATATTGAAATGAACAGCCTTGCACTCAGGAGTGCCTAATATATGTCAAGGGTATGCATTTTTATTCCATACTATTTAAACATGATTATCGAATGAAAGACTTTATGATAACATAAGAATGTATATTTTTATTACACATCTACATACATATGAAAGATTCAGAAGAAATTGAGATAGTGAATGACATGACAATGATTTTTTAAGAAATGCTTATACGTATATTAAATAAATATAATTATTTTGTGGAATAAAAATGCATAAGTCTTGGTATATAAATAAAACGAACAAAAAGGCTGCCCCACTCAGGAGTGGGGATGAAAATAGTTTAGAATAGGGACAGGCCTGCATTCAGGAATGCACCTGGGATACTCAAGCGTGTAGATTTTTATTTCAGAATAATTTTAAATTTTTTTCTATGATTACTACTATGTAATAATTCTATTAAATCGATAACCACGAGTCGTAAAACAACTCATATGTCGTAACCATCATCATCTTATTATACGGATTCTAATTATTCTGATTAAAAATCTATAAGACTTGATGTAATTATAGGGAAGTCAGGATCTGTGTTGAAACAAGCAGTGGCGACGAAATAAATTCATGAGCACATATATGCAAGAATATATTAAAACTTTTTGTTTCCAATACGCGTAATATTTTTCTATTTCATATACATATACAAAATACATGGTTCTAAAATTTTCTTATCGTATCATTATATTTTTTATAATTTAATAGATAAAAAAGTGTCTTACATGTAAATGATGTAATGTGTACATGGGACACTTTATGTAACTGCATATTTCGCGTTAGTATAAACGTAATAATATGAGATATGTGTACGTTATCGATTAAATATGGATTTGATCTCGTTATGGTTATGCTTATGGCAGTATACAAAATTGCGTATGCATTTTGTAAGACGAAACAAGGTGCAGTATATGTTTGCTATTTTTTTTAACGCGGCTTAATTCTTAAATATTGTGAAATATTTACAATTCTTTTCCCTTTTTCATAACGTATCTTGAATAATTTATAATACGTATTTGTAATTGTATCAACTAATTGACAATTTAGTATGCAATTCTTTTTTTATACATATATCCATATATATTATATTTTTATTTAAATGTAAAACATTTTTTTCTAATGCATCGAAAATTCTACATATTCAGTGCTAATTTTTTTTCCCTTTTTATTTCAGCATTACAATCTATGGCTAAATATATGTATACAAAATTTTTAATTTATTAAATTATCAAAATTATGAAAATATTTAGCCATGGATTGTAGATATAATTTTGTCTTTCCACACATGCGTTTTTATATAGTTTTCTGTTACAGAGAGTCATCCTTTTAACGTTCCGAGGTTAAATATTGGAAAATATTCCTTTACGTATCAGTGGGTATTAACAAGGGTGTGTTGGAAGTAATATTTCAAGATTCGTCGTACTATCGTAGTATATAACATTAAAATATATTGTTTAAATATTATGAATACCTTATGAATACCTTATGTAAAATAGATTTGTGTTTCAGGTTTCTCAAATGCTAATCATCATGGACTTGAATGAAGAATTGGAATTATAAAACATAAATAAAGGATCGGTGATGAATCGTTTGCAATTATTTATTTTTATTCATTGGAAATATTAAAAGAAATTTTTAATCTATCTAAACAGAGTTGATTTCTGTTTCAGGAGATATCGTCTAAATCGGCAAGATTTGATTCAAAACGTCGTTGGTTGTTCTTTTCGTTCGTGAGAGTGTTTCATGTGTATGTGTGTGTGTGAGTGTGAGTGTGTATATGGGTATAAAATAACTCATTTGTTAATATATTTTTTATTTGCAGAAAGTAATAAAATTATATAAATTTCTTATGTCCATAGGTTGTTCGTTCATTATATAAATTTTGTTAATTGTTTCGATTGCTTCTTGCTCAATTATAAAGTGTTTCTGATGCTTTATATTCACAGGTGGCTGTGGACAGCAGAATGCTAATTTATGATATGAAATTTACACATTATTTTAATTGCTTCTTATTTAATTATGAAATGTTTTTGACGTTTTATGTTTACAGGTGACTGCAGGATTATTATATAAAATTCACACATTATTTCGATTGTTTCTTGTTTAATAATCATGAAATAGTTTAGATGTTTTATGTTTACAGGTGAATGCTGATTTGGAATATGAAATTCGCATATTATTTCCATTGCTTCTTGATTAATTACGAAATTGTTTAGATGTTTTATGTTTACAGGTGATTGCTGATTTGGCATATGACATTCGCATATTATTTCCATTGCTTCTTGATTAATTATGAAATAGTTTAGATGTTTTATGTTCACAGGTGATTGCTGATTTGGAATATGAAATTCGCATATTATTTCCATTGCTTCTTGATTAATTATGAAGTAGTTTAGATGTTTTATGTTCATAGGTAGCTGCACTGTTTACATCATATGAAGATATAATTCATCATATGAAGTATATAATTATATATTAATAATTAGATGATAAGAGAATATACTGCGACAAAAAAATAAATAAATTAGCCAATCATTGATATTATTTCTGTTGTGTTATAGATAATAAGAATATATCTATATAATATTAGATATTCTTATTATGAAATAATATTGAATGATACGCATAATTTTATATAGAAGGCGTATTATAGGCGTATTATATAGATATTGTAGGCGAGCTATATATAAGGTATATTATAGGCTTGTTATATATGTATATATATATTATAGGCGTATTATATATGTATATATATATATTATAGGCGTATTATACATACATATATATATATATATATATATATATATATATATATATGTATGTATGTATGTATGTATAATGTGTATTATAGGCGTGTTATATATAAGGTGTATTATATGCGTATGTTAAGCGTTCCGTTGTATTTTTTATTTAATGTACATTATGCGCGGTGCGTCCACGTTAGTTTAAAGAGAATAGAATTCCATATGAAGGGCTCTATTCTTTACCGGGTACGTAGGTCGATATCAAACGGATTCATAAATTTTCGTCTAATCGCGATTGATTAGAAAAAAATTTGTGATTCGTTTCGCGATTGTTTCTTTCTTTCTTTTTCCAAATTATAATAATTATTATTGAATATGTTATAATAATGATATTAACAGTAGAGTCGTTAGCCCGTGGGTCTCCATATGCAGCAACCTCCATGCGGTGAGACCTGGTAATCGATATTACTTGCGATATATGATAATTGTAAATAACGCAAGTACTGTCGAGCTAATGGCTGCATTTATATTCAATCAAAATTTAGTATTTCCTATTTTTCAATATTGTTCATTTCTAATGTCTCAATGGGGATATAGATAAAGCATTTTATTATTTAATATATCCGATATTATATCTGATTTGAGACACTAAATCTTAACGGGAGAACTTAAATTTGATACTTTCGGTAATATAATAATTATTTAAACAATCATTAATGTACACGGTTACCATTAACTAATAACTAAACAATAGCACATTTGTTTAAACGTAAAAGCGACTAACATTCGCGAGAAACTTACAATAAAATCGGTTAATTAATTCAATACTTTAAAATTTTAGTCTTGGGGGAGTTGGCCTTGCATGATACAAACATAAACTGTTTTTCACTGACTTTGACAATATCCGAGTCAGTTTTACTTTGCACTCCGACTCGTTAACATCGTGACTCTCTAAATCTAAACGCGAGAACTTAAATTAAATACCTTCTATAATTTATTAATTATTTAAACAATCATTAAGGTACACGGGTACAATTAACTAATAATTAAACAATAGTATATTCGTTTAAACATTAAAACGACTAACATTTGCAAGAAACTTAAATTAATATCGGTCAATTAATAAAATACTTTAAAATTTTAGTCTGGGGGGAGTTGGCCTTGCATTATCTAAACATAAACGGTTTTTCACTGACTTTGACAATATCCGAGTCAGTTTTACTTTGCACTCCGACTCGTTAACATCGTGACTCTCTAAATCTAAACGCGAGAACTTAAATTTAATACTTTCGGTAATTTAATATTTATTTAAACAATCATCAATGTACACGGGTACAATTAACTAATAATTAAACAATAGTACATTCGTTTAAACATTTAAACGGCTAACGTTCGCGAGAAATTTAAATTAATATCGGTCATGTGGAAAGTAATCGGTAATGTGGAAAGAATTTTTTTTGAAACTTTTCCGCGCGCGCCTTCACCGAGAGACGATACAAGCCGGAATGCACGTGGGGACTCTTCGTCCGTAGGTACTGCCAACCTTAAAGAGTGGAATCCACGAGAAAAAAACAAGAGACTACCAACAAAGTGGCACCCACCGATACCTAGCACTAGTAACGTTGTCATCACACAGCACTATCGTCAAATACTAGGATCTACTCAAGAAGTACTCATAATTTTGGGCTTTACGAATACGTGTTTTTGAAACTTTTTGCCATACCTTGAACAAGACGTACGAAGCACTAGACATGTGGGGACTTTCCATCCCTAGGTACTGCCAACCTTACGGAGGGAATCTCCGAAAAAATAATTATTAATAGACGCTATTCGATTGCTAGTATATATCATTCAAAAGAAGATATTATTTATTTACTTATTATCCTTTATATGCTCCTCATCGTATGTGTGTGTAAAAGATACATTTATATATATACATATATAATATATTATATTTGTATAATTGTATAAAATTATTACAGTTATTAACGGAAGATTTCGAGATGAAGGTTACAGGTTATAAAGTAACGTCTCTTGGACCACAAACAGTTAATAAATTAGGAAACGACATAGTTTCTAACGTTAGTTATCGTAAAAATAATACCAAAAAGGAAAATGTTATAAATCCCGATGATTTCGGGTTAGATAAAAGGAGGTTAGGTAGTATTTCTTTTTATTCTACTACTAAACGTATTCGATGGATTTGTTAGAAAACAAAACTTATCGATTGCAAAAAAATGTGGTATGTATGTTTAGATTTTATGTTGTATATGTATATATATATATATTTGCGTATTAATAATCGTAATAATCGTATATATCCATGCGCGGATGAAGATGAGCCAATCTTAAGGGTAGGTGAAGGAAGTGATGGACCAATATAGGACACTGATTGCTAAAGGTAATACATTTTATTACTTTCATCATTGGTTTCTTTTTTTCTTATTTCAATGTCATTGTATAAATACATAGGGAAACTCAATGTTGCCGAATTATCTGATATGAAATATATTAACAGGAAAATGTTAATGGAAACGTTATATGGAGAGACATCCACGAAAAAATTTAAAGAGCATGGACTGGATTAGGTTATCGTTCTTTGGACTGAATAAATAAAGCGTATGCGGTATATGACAAACAAGTTAGACATTGTTAGGGTTTCAGTTTTTTAGTTGCTGGTTTATCGTTACATGTAAGTAATTAATAGAAGCCTCCTAAATGATTTATGCCTCCTTCCAAATATTATTATATTCCCAGTTCGTTGTAATGCTATATATTTATTGACATTGATTTACAAAATCCATCCTTTTCTAGATGCCGGAAGAAAGAGCCTTTCCCTGTTCTGCTAAAATTAATCTACGATTATTATGTCTTACGAGATTTATACAAAGACAGATTAGACGATCTTCCCCTGAGATCTTATCCATTGAATCGTTTAATAGAGTCTAGTTGTTCTTACGGTAAAAACTGTCCTACGATTATATTTCCTATAATCATAATTTATGAATAATACTCTCTCTGAAGGCATCTACTTCCCATCTTTAAAACGCAAGCTTTTGTTCGCTCTGTCAACACCCACGTATTAATTATACTTTGTATACCATATCCTTGACGCATGTCCTCTTCCAAGTAGCTCTCGCGTCGTTCACGGTAAGTTGTCTTCGCCTAAACGTATACATCCAATAATCCCGATTATTACGAATAACGAATAAATCAAACGTTTTCCTTCTTATTCTATGTACAGTTTTATGCAGAGAGGTGTTATTACGATTGGATGTTGAAAGCATTTTAACGAGTGTTGCACGAATCTCAGGGTTAACGTCGTAATTGCTTTCGGCTTGCGTCAAATAATAGCAATACCGATCTCGATTTTGTTACGAGCAGAAAATAAAATTAATACGATATAAATGAATCGGCTAAACACAAATGGATAACGAGGAACGTTATGAGAGTTAACGAGGCGTAAATGAAAAATTATGTTGCCTTTGATTATCGCCAAAATTTCGAGAGAAGAATGTTAAAAAGTGCCGTTGAACTCTCCTTGTTGCCTCTGGGTTGTGGTCTGGATTGCGTCAACGCCAACTTTAAAATTCTATATACCGCGACTAGTACGACGCAAATCTTACCATGTGTAGGATGCTGCATCCAAAAACCCACGAGCTGATTCCATTCGAAAAGATCGCATTGACCTTCCAAAGGTCCTTCTTGTTTGCATTAAACGATCGACGAAAGTCCAATAAAAATAATTATTCTTTGTTTACTGCGTATTAAGAGCTATATTCCAAATTTTACTGTTCTTAAATATTCATATATATATATGTATATATATATATATATATATATATATATATATATATATATATATATATATATGTATCAGTGCTCGCAGCGCCCTCACCTAAGGAAGAGTTCATAGACAAGAACTAATCTTAAATGCGTTGGTAAATGGAAGGATGATTTCGGTATCAAAAGATTGTTCTGCAGGTTAATTGGAAAATTTCTGATCAACTTGAAAAGCTTCTAATAAAATTTTGGAAACAAGGAATTCCTGAAGTGTTGCGCAATCAAGGATGGCAACGTTTAAGTAATAGCGACGATTCCCACAAAATGATGGACGATTATAGTATGCTGATTGCTAAGGTTAATACATTCGATTACTTTTATCATTGCTTTCTTTTTTCCTCATTACATTGTCATTTTATAGATACATAAGAAAACACAATGTTGCTAAATTACACATATGAAATATATTAACAGGAAAGTAGCTGTGAAAGTGTTATATTTTACATATATATATATATTTACACACACGCACACAACAAAATATTCTTTTAGTAATATTGATAATTATACATATGCAGGTATATGTGTCGAAGCGCCGTGACACCACGTAAAGCATGTAATTTAATTTTTCGAATAATGTTTTACAATTGTTACATATTTAACCTCCTTTGCACAACACCTTGGGCAATACGAACAAAGTGACTCAGTTTTTCGGTGACCCTTACACTTGCGAAGGCAGGCGTGTAATCTTATTACATATACGTATATAATCGTAGAATACAATCGATACATATTTTCAATTATATCTAATAGACATTTTCTTCTCTCTCTCTCTCTCTCTCTCTCTCTCTCTCTCTCTCTCTCTCTCTCTCTCTCTCTCTCTCTCTCTCTCTCCTTCTGTTATATAATGTAAAATTAAATGTTAATGTAGTTGAATTCAATGAGTTAAAGAACAAGTCAAAAATTCGAAAGAAGAGAAGTAAAAATATCTCTAACGAATTTACAACAATTTACAGAGAAACGATATAAAGTGGTAGATTAAGAATTAATAAAAAGAGGTGATATGCAAGGACCATCTAAGTTTAGAAATTTTCAAACTCGAAGGAAGAATATCAATAAGATGAAAATATATAAAGACATCGATAAACGTATCATAGAAAGTTTGAAGTTGAGAGAAAGAAGGAACGTAAAATAATATCACGGATAATAATGCACGATGGAAATTAACGAGGAAGGAGATTTGAGCGAGCTACGATCCAGCGTTTATACGTACATTCTTTTAGAACGTATAAAATGTGAAAGAACGTGTTTGTACTTTTCTTTATTTTCTAAACGTTTATATTTGCTTCGATTTAAGTCTTAAGGCTGTAATATATACTTCAAGTCGGAGTATTAATAACGCGTGCCATCGTATATGGTATATACGCAATATATATTACCCATCTTTGATTAATTAATAGATATTGTCCTGTAATGATTTCACAGTCGTTAATTATATATACTCTATTTCCAATCGAACAATCTTTGTCTAACGTCGGCGATGCAACGAATGAAATGGAACAATTAACCGATATCATTGACCAACAGACGAAAGCTGTTGTATGAGAACAAACGGATATAGATCAAGATGGAAAAAGCAACGTTGGAAGACGCGACGGAAAGTAATTGAACGATTATTCGTTCGTATCAAGGATATAAGTTAATAAACGATTAAATTTTGTTGAAGGGAATCTTGCAAATGCTATAACGACATCGAATCGTTTACTTAAGCTCTTGGCAATGGAGTTGGCACATCCAAAGTATAAGTTTTATTTATATATTTCTTATTAAAAAATTTTCTACTACAATATTATGCCGCTTTTAGAACGTTAATAGAAAAGAAACGATACGAAGAAATAATTTTGCCGTTACAAGTGGCGACAAAAGTAACGCAAAGTTTCCACGGATATATTAAAAATTAAAAAATTGTCGCATCCGGTGATAAATTTGACAAAATAATATAAACGCATACGCATATATAAAATATTCCAAAATAATTTTAATTCCTCTCTTTAACACAGGTCCAACGAATGCGTATCGAGTTAGCTCGACGTTTTACAACGGTCTTGGGCCAAGTATTCCCTAAGAAAAACCTAAATTATTTTAATCGACCGACGGATGGACGCTTAGTTATTATTTTTATCGGATCCAAATGCGAAGTACGTATCATTGTTCGCAATTTTTTCTAGTTACAACAATTATTGCATCGTACATTTAAGGACACTCGAAAATGCCACGAAAAAATTAACGTAAGAAAATGATGTGCCGATTAGTAGTTTCTTTACAATAGGAAGGATTTGTTAAGACTGTTCATAGATATTCGATTAAAAAAGTATACGTACTTATTCGATAAAAATGAAGTTTACAGATGATTCGAGAAAATAGATAAACTTCTCTTGCTTGTCCTTCTATTTTGTTTAATGGCTATTTTATTTGGATTCTTTTTATTACCAACTGGGAAAGGGATGTGAAGTAAAGAAAAAAGAAAAGAAAAGAAAAGAAAAAGAAAAGAGGGGAGACATATGACGTTTCGAAAGGGTGACTTTTCTCGATATGCCTTAGGACATTCCAACGTTCGTAGAGTTTTCGTTAAACCCCGTGGGATGGTGTTGCCCGTCGAAAAGCAGAAAAAGTTCGGGTACTAAGTTACCGGCAACCAATTACATAGATCCCTTTGCGACGCCTCTAATAGTTACTTGTTTATCCGAATCATTATTTCGGCGCTATGGAAACGCGCGGTAGTTTTGAACTATTCAATGAAACGGATCAAAATATATATTCAAGTTTAACGCTGCCCCTTACTTTTACGCTGTACGAATCTAATTTGTTTATATAACAATAAAATAATAAGGAGAGGAAAGAAATTTGTTATTTGTTGAAAATTTCAGCGATACACACCTCGCGGGAGGCTAGAAAGAAAATTCAACGAATAAGCAAAACTCGTTTCACTCTTATTAATTTCCTTGTGAAAAGAAATTCTTATTCCGTTCTTTTTTCTCATCGATGCGATCACCATAGATGAGAGGGCAAAAGTAAGATCGGTCGTTGACTAAAAATAAGCGTAGGAACGAGCGCTCGTCGATGTGCTTCTATCGTTCGCATTTCGTCGTTACAAAGAAGAATGCTGTTTTTGGAGTGATTCCAAAAAGGTATTTGTGAGTCTACATAAGGTCTCCTCTTCGGTGTTGTATGTATATATCGTGCTTCGGTAATATATTTTTGGGAAGTTGAAAAGACACCTGGTTTCGTTTGGTACGCTCGCTCGCTCGCTCGCTCGCCTGCCTCGACGAAGAGTGCATTTTACGGCGTTTGTCATCTGGAGAGGGAAGTAACCGTACTCTTTCTCGACGGTGCTTCGACTGTATCCATTCGCGCGTACGTACGTGTAGACGTACACGTACACGTACACGTACACGTACTCAACAGCAGACACTGGATTGCGCGAACCATCCACGGAAGAGCGAAGAAGGGAAGAGGAAGGCTCTAGAGCGTACTCGCACGAGAGAACATACAAAGCTGGCGGATTGTAGCGCGGCGCGTAGTCTAGACTACCGCACTATAGCCAGGATCGAATCAAGAATGGGTCAAGACCCGTGTCTGAATAGCGTAGGAACGGGGTTCGTTGCCAATCCGTTTAGCCGTTCTCTCTTCCTCGATATCGGTACTATATGTAGAAAATAGATATCGCCTCTCGGCGAGTTCTTTTAGCTTTTTCCAAATTATTTTCTCCTTCTTTCATTAGACGTAGAAATCTACGAGTATGCAGATATATTCGTACACGTTCGCCGATTATTATCCTGGGAATTGTTTTCTTTTTATCCTCGCTTCTTATAGCACGGCCATTCGTTCGAATATAAGAAAAACTATTCCGTAATCGTCGATAATGCATATTTCATTGTTCTTTACAACGCATTTCGTTTGTTAACTCTCGTTACTAAGAAATTCATATTATTTCGTATTTGCATATAACATTTCATTTATAAATATATTATTCCGTTTATCGATACATCATTGCGCGTATCAAATAGTAAACGTATTATCCAAATAACGTAAACCAAGGAACGTCATATATAAATTGGGCGAATGATTATTTTGAGAGAGAGAGAGAGAGAGACGAAAGAATGAAGGAAGGAAGGAAGGAAGGAAGGAAGGAAGGAAGGAAGGAAGGAAGGAAGGAAGGGAGGAAGGAAGGAAGGGAGGAAGGAAGGAAGGAAGGGAGGAAGGAAGGAAGGAAAGAAGGAAGGAAGGAAGGAAGGAAGGAAGGAGGAAGGAGGAAGGAAGGAAGGAAGGAAAAGAAAACACGCATTTGGAGAAATATTAGGAAAGTGAGAAAAATTGAAAGGAAAGAAGTAAGAAGATCTGGGAGAAGGAAAAAAGTAGGTGCGGCGAGTCGAACGAACCTCGTCCGATCGAGGCGTTTCTTTCCTTAGAGCGAGAAAGAAAAAGAGAGAAAGGAGTTTTCGTTTTCTCTCGGTAGTGTCGGTATAACGCGCCACGAACACGGATCCTCCATGGTACGGCCCTGCTCGGGAGAGCGTGTATAGCCTTCCACGAGAGCAGCAGCGTACACAGCGGCGGGTTCGGGTTCCGTCGCGTCGTACGGCCGGACGAGAGTCAGTGCATGCAGGCCGTGCGGCAGGTTCGCCTGCTTCAGGTTTTCGTCTCTCCTGCCGAGGATCCGCCGGTTCTCGCGTGCGCACGACGAAGACGAAAAACTGCTGTCGTTGGAGGGAGAAAGACGAGCAGCGTGTATATGTGTGTGTGTGTGTGCGTGCGCGCGCGCGCGCGTATATGGCTCTGAGAGAGGAAGAGATAGACGATACGACGTGTGGATATCGAGCGAATATTTCGGTAGGCCGTCTTTCGCCTCCTAGATCCAATTTTTCCCTCAAAATTCACACCGGATATCTCGATCGACGTGATATCGCTTTATTCGACGAGAAATTTTTCGAAATTTTCTACCGACGCGAAACTTGAGAGAGTGAGAGAGGGAGAGATTCAAGGTGGAAGGTCGCTGCGCACCGACGCGCTTCCTCGATCGAAGCCCCTCCTTCTCGGGATCCACGAAAGATCGATCGAATCGATCGACTCTCTCTTCCTCTCCTTGATCGTACGACGCGATGGTTTTTCTCTTCTTGATAACGCGGCTAGATGTTCGCGTAGTCACGCGCGTTAATGCACGTCGGACTGTAATGTAAAATACTCGCCGGAGTATATATATCTCTCTGTGTGAGTGCGTGCGTGCGTGCGTGCGTGCGTGCGTGCGTGCGTGTTGTGTGTGAGGGTGCGCGCGTACGTATAGTTAAATATGTGACATGGATTGTTATGTAAACAAAGGAGCGAATGGATCTTTTCGTTGGACAGAAGCAACGAAACGAGTTGGAAAATATCGATCGTCTCGTGAAAAAGTAGAAAAGAAGGAGTGGTAGATCGAAAGAAAAGAAGAAAAGAGAAAGCACGAGGAACGAATGCGGTTTCGTTTTACTAACGAATTTATGCGTAGAAAATCAAACTCCATGACGTAGATACGATCGGAGATAGGAAGGTTCGTCGAGATATCGATCGGTTCGTTCTTCGCGCTACGAGTAAATACCATCAGCGTTTTCAGCAACGAAACCGAAAGGATCATCCGTATCGTACGCCTAGGATTAACGCGGATTAACGCGGATTAACGCGGATTAACGTGGATTTTCGTGGATTCGTCTTCGTGACAACGGTATGGTTCAAATCTATCCTCTCGATTTTCTATACGATTAATACGTATTGACGTATTTTACACCATTCCACGTACCTATATACCCGTTTAAATGTGTATTATTCTTCTCCATGTCCATTAAAAGATTCGATTTTATAGTCGATTTATCTCTAGCGTCGTCGCAGCGGCAAACGTTGACACGCCAATTGCCACAAGAATCGTTCTTTGTGTCGCTCGCATGTTTTTCTCTATCTTTTGTTGCTTTCGAGAGTACGATGGAAAGAGAAAATAAAATAAAGAACTCTGTAACGTTTAACTAATGACTCATCTCGAACAGATCAATGGCGAATAAACGAGAAACGCGCTTATCCGTCGATAAGCCGGGCCGCCGTATAACTCTTGTCTGGGTTTCGAGTTTGCCGCGCGTATATACCTTCAAAATTCCCTTTCGGAAAAAGAGAAATCGAATACGCTCGTTCGATCGATCGAATAACCTAAGTTCGTCGTGTCGCCATTCTTTGAAGGCCATTTCAGTAGGCAAAAGAAACTCGTCTAATCGGTGTCGTTCGAATCTCTCTTGATGCGAGGTAACGGCTTGAAGCGAAAGAAGTTGTAATTTAAATGGACCTCCTTGATTTTCGTATACGATTTTACATAACGCAGTCAGTCCGATCGGAGTCCTTTGTGTCTTTCAGATTACGGAACGATAAAGGAGCCGAAAATGCGACGAGGAGGAACGTGGAAAGAGAATATAGAGGAAAGTTCGAGCGAGTTTGGTATATATATTATACCTATGTAAAAACGTTTTACACACCGGTAGACCGTTTTCATTGGTATTTTCGTCGACTCTCGTCGTGTCGTATAAAGAAGGAAAGGAGATGCTTGTGAAATAGAAATTTGGTACAACTAGATTTAACCGACAAATGCACTGCTCGTTGGGAATATATTTTCAAAACTTGGAGAGCCACGCCTTCGACAAATGTCCCCCGTTATTTTCAAATTCTCTACGTAGAATTCTATGCTGCCGTTGAAGGATGAAATCGAATTTCGAAGATAGTATTTCGTTGCACGGCATCCTTTCGCCTTTAGACTTGTAACGTTCCTAGTTAAACTTTCAAAGTTTATTCTCTCCTAACGACTGTATTTCTCTATAGGTAGTAAACTCTTGAAATCGATTCGCTGCGTGTTTGCCTTGCTTCTATCAAACGTCGTTTCGTCGTTTCGTCGTTTCGTCGTTTCGTCCTTTGGATTACAGCTAACGTCGAGAAAATATTTTTTCTTCATTAAGGACGAGTAGAGAAAAATGGGGAAACGTTCTTAGGAATGTTATCGATTTGCGTGCTTACGTGACATTTGATAGTAACTGGAACGTTTCAACAAATTTGCATCGTTTGCATTGTCTCGAAAATATCCAAAGAATAAAGTAAATAAAGGACGACGGATACTAAGGACGACGGAGATTAAACGATACGTTATTCGGATACGCAATAGATATTGGATAACTTTTCGGAAGGGAATTTTTTCGAATGTAAAGTTAAACGAACTCGCTCGTGGCTACCAGGAAGGGAAGAGGAGAAGATTTTTTTTTTTTTTTTTTCAAGTTTCACGGTAAAACGTTAGATCATCGAGCCGAAGCGACACGTTCGGCGGTTATAACCGCTGTTAAGCGGTTATAAGTTTCTGTCACTCATTGCGAATTGCGCAACCTTGTAAGCATGTAGTACAGTACATGCGTTGACATTTGTCGACGGTCTCGCGTGTACTCGAAAGCGAATCATTATGCGCGCGTATGCTTTACGATTATTTTACGATTATGTATGTTCCTACGACATACGTTTGCGCGTTAAGGTACAAGCTCTGTCGGTAAAGTTGAAATATTAGACACGTGGGTGGATACTTGTAACTTATATTTGCTAACTCAATGCAAAACGAATGACTCTCTCTCTCTCTCTCTCTCTCTCTCTCTCTCTCTCTCTCTATGTATGTATGTGTGTATTCTTTCCTTTCGTTCGATATCGTTACCTCCGTGTCTATTTATCGCGTTTTTTTTCTCTATCTAGCTAAAACACGTTATCTAAAACATTGTTCGTGCTATCGCAAAGGTTCGTGATAATCTTTCGAAGACACATCGGAGACACGATGCGAAAATAAAAATGATAGAAAGAAAGAGAAAAATGGTACGAGTATATAAATATAAAAGCTATTCCGAACGCCTACATATTTATTTATTTATTAGCGATAACACGATAACGGATGATCCTTTTGTCGTTGGATATATCTTTTAGTTTTTCTCATTTGTTATTATTGAGAAGAAAGACATTGACCCCTGTTTGCGATTCCTCTTGTAACTTTTACTTAAAACTGTAGTAAATAAAGTACGAAACTGTATCTACGAAAGTCGATCCTCATCTAGTTCGTTTTATCTAAAACGAGGTGAAGTTGTTTTTCTTTTTTTTTTTTCGTTTTTTTCTGTCGTTGGTACTCAAAACCGATACGTCGATAAACGAGTCTAAATAAATTTAATAGTAGGGACAAATCGATGTAGCGAATATTCTCATAAGGTTCTTAGCGGTTGACAACCATCTCGTGACCATGCTTCGAGTCATTAGCTTCGTTGATAATTAATACCGGACGCATTCGAAGGACTTTAAAGAGGAAAGAGGAAAACCTGGAGATACGAGATATGCAAAATAAAACATTGTTTTTCAAGTTCTAGTCGTAAGTTGGTAAATTAGTGGATATAGACGCGTATATATGTATGTAGGTGTGCTATAAAGTAATAGATATACACGATCTTTAATCGAATCAATAATGTTGTTCGGATAAAAGTCAATGATAAATGTTCCCCCATCCCTTTCTCTTTCTCATTTTCGAAATTGAAACGGCAGTTACGCGAAAAGAGAAACTCGTCTGTAATTTTTCCATCGTTCCTCCTCTTTATAACTTCTTATACCTCACATATTCCTATATCCGATTATTAAGTATAATATACGTTTCCATTTCGATATTCGATTCGTTTACGCGAAACCGATTATCGTTCATTCCTAATTTAAGGAATTTTCGATATTTATTCCTAACCATTATACAATTTTACCGTCGTTTACACTACACTCGACCGATCATTAGTTCTTCCCCGTCGCTAATCCGGTTCTTCGACTTTCGATTCGAATTTCAGTAGACTTTTGAAAGTTAATCGAGAGAGAAGTTCGAGAATCGACGTAGCCTCTGTATACCTACCTACAAACGCGACTTGGAGTATTATATTATTTCGTTCGAAATAATGAAAATTTAATAATTCCGAGTTGTACTCGAGGAGAGATACATATATCTTCCTTCTCGAGGCGAGCGACTCGTATGCATAGTAAATATCGGTTACTTACCAGTTATTTACTCGACAGGATACTTCCGAATTTGGCGATGGTTTGTACGAAATCAAAGAGAAATATCCTACTTGCGAAAGTTCATACGGCCTATATAGCGTATATGTACGTACGTGATAGATCGTATACTTTGTCATATGGCTCGCAGTAATTTTCCACGGGTCTCTTCTGACGCATAGACTGGCATCCGGTCCGGATGGTTCCTTTTTCCTTCTCGAGTGCGTATGTGTCTTCCTCTCCCTCTCCCTCTGCCTCTGCCTCTGCCTCTGCCTCTGCCTCTGCCTCTCTTTTGTTTGCGAGCATTTATAAAAGCTTCACTCTAAATCAAAAGTCATAAATCCGCGTACGTTAGTTCCTCCGGCAACGCGTACGTAGCTGTTTTAATCGTAACGAGCTCCAAACGAATATCGTTCCTTCGCGTAGGTCCTAGAAACGATTTTCCCTCGAGAAAAGATTCGTTTTGATATTGGAAAGGATGAGTCTTTTAAGTCTTCGACTATCTCACTCTCTCGAGCGATTTCGTTTCTTTTTAGTTATCGAATGAAATACCAATTGATACTGTGTAACACATGTTTTATAATTGAACGAAGAGTTTCGAGCGTAGTAGCAGCAGTGAGGCCAGGTTGCGGAGCTCTTTTAATAAGAGGAACGCAGAGTGCAACGATATTTCGTCATTGAGTACACGGATAAAAATGATGAGTATGCATTCTGTATTCCATAGAGCGTTTGCCAGTGCTCGTAGTTAAAACTTTAACTTTATATAATAACATATATATATATATATATATATATATATATATATATATATATATATGTATGTATGTATGTATGTATGTATGTATGTATGTATGTATGTATGTATGTATGTGTGTGTGTATGTATGTATGTATGTACTACACGCACGTGTGCCACGCCATTCGTTTTTGGTCGATTCGATTGGAAAGCATTTCGACGAAATAATTCAATTTAAGGATCGATAAGAATGATTTATCGGAATGAACGCGACGAAAGATTCCTAATTCGAATTTCGAGAAGCCAAGCGTAAAACGCTCCGCTACATTCGCCATCTGCCTGCTTTCCTGTCTGCTTGCCTGCCGGCCTCCTTCCCTGGTTTTGCCTGTCTGCCAGCTTGCTTCGCTTCTCTTTGTAAAATCACGTACCGCAATGACGTAGATGATCGGGGACAGAAGAGGACGGATTGAAATCCTTCGCCGTTTCTCGTTACTCGACGAATCTCATAGTCGTCGTCGTCGTCGTCGTCGTCGTCGTCGGCGGCGGCGGCGGCGGCTATTTTATCGGAGTAGATGATAGACTCGAACGGTGAATGAGTATAATTTATATTTCTCATGACCGTTTTAACAGTGACACTCACCTTCTATGTGTTCAAAGAGAGTTCAAATAGCGTTCTCACGTTCCAACTATACGAATAGTGTAAGAAGATGCGAACAAGACGTTCGTAGGAACAAAATCATCCGCGTTTATACGCTATCTTATTGTTAACCGCGGAAATATATATGCTCCGACGCCACTGACGAGAAATGAATTATTGTATCCCTCGGTTGTTGGACGTACACGATATTTCTGCCTATAGAATATTCGCTATTCCCTAGGCAGCTTTCGCGTTCGCGTTATACATACACAGACGCAGTGAGAGAGAAACAGAAATATTTATTATACCTATGAACTTTCATTGATAAAACGACTCGCAAGTAAATCAAGCTACTGGAGTAGTCGAAAAACATCTTGTACGTGGATCGTAAGTAGATAGTAACTATCCGCATAGCGGGTATAGCCCAACGACGTTTAAAATCAATACCGAATGGATTATTTCGAGTCGTAAAAGATATCCATCGGTCTGTTAATTCGATGCTTGATCTCTCTTAAAGAACGGGACAAATCGATGAAAGGAGGAAAGGAGGAAACGCGCGTGGAATCGATTCTTCCTCGAAAGGGAAAAATAATGAGGGATTCGTTCTGTAACTCGAGCGACTCGTGTCAGTTATAGTCCCGTGCAAAGTGAATAACGCCTACTGTTTTACGCTGTCACCGGATGTACAATGACATATTACGGTACATATTACGTTACGACTCCACATGACGTAACTCTCGTTACGCTTCATTATATTAGCAACAGTAGGCATAATGTAATTCAAACTTTAATACCCAAATCGGTCTCGGTTTCGACGTTTAAAAGTCAAAGCCGGTGTAGGATCGATACGACGTCGCATATCGAATATCGAATATCGAATATCAAATATCGCTCCTTTTTTATTCTTTCCACCCTTTTTTCACGTTAATTTCATTGTCGTTCGTAAGGCTCTCGTGATCTTGCTAAACCCAGAATCCAAAGCGAAATGGAATAATGGCGCGTTGTTGTCTGTCGTCGTCGTCGTCGTCGTCGTCGTCGTCGTCGTCGTCGTCGAGGTCTCGCGTCGATAGATCCTCCGTCGTCGCTTTGGGACTATGTTCGCGAACAAGCTAGTGTCAAGGTTTCGTTTGGTAGGGAGAATCAGGCGCATAACGTCCTCTCGTATCCATCATTGAGTATGGTAATGGCAATGGTAATGGTCGAAGCGCGTCCTCTCCATTGTAGGTTCCGCCCGAAGCCTTTTGAATTCGTCGATCGTAGATATATACATTTACTACGCACGTAGACCCGCACGTAGACTCGCACGTAGACTCGCACGTAGACTCTCACGTAGACTCGCGCACGAATACGCGAACGTTACGATCCCCCTTAGCGATTTTCTTTCACGATCTCCTTTCACGAGCGCGACTCGTGAATGGAACGTCGTGTTCCGTGCGAATTCAGAAGAATCCGATGACCCGCGACGATACGGCCGTCGGCGTACGCGTTAACCTCGATGCGAAAATCTTTGAGAGTAACTGCGGAAAGTATGGTCGTTAAAAATATTCCTTACTTTTTCATTGACCAACATTTTACCATATATATTGAAATCGCTCGATTATTATTCTATGCGGTATCGACCATCTAGATTCGTAGAATAGGAATGAAACTAATACGAGTATCAAAATCGGAAGGCCATTTTGACGATTACCATCGTTTCTTTTAAAACGTATCCGATCGTATTATCGATGTTGGATTTATTAAGAATTTTTCTGGATCTTTTGGATATACCTATTTGCGTCGATCGTAGAAGCAAAAAGCAAAAGATCGGGGAGAATTAGTAATTTTGTACAAAAATTTTCCTTAGATTCGTTCGCGATCCGCGTCACGCTGACGTACGATCGGTCGTGCGTCTATAAAAAATTATTCCTTCGAAAGACGTCAGCAGCACGATGGAAATTTGACCGGGTTTTGCACGAATTGCAAGGCCATGCATTATGTATCCTTTTATGCTTCTAACGTTTCGTCGTCGTCGTCGTCGTCGTCGTCGTCGTCGTCGTCGTCGTCGCATGCTTTTGCACAAATTTTTATCACGGTCGTTGCGACGAGGAAACCAATCGGTAGAATAGGAATTGCACGATCGAACGAACCGACTGGAGAGGAGTGGACAGGACAGGACAGGACAGGAGAGGACAGGATAGTTTCGTTTCCTCTCTCCGATGGATTAACTAACCGTCGACACCGAGTCGCTTCGCGATTTCATCTTTAGCGCTTTACTTTACATTCGAGGAACTTGTATAGAAAAGCCACAATTCGCATTGCGTATCGTTCGCAGATACGATCGAGAAAAATAATTGGCACTTTTTATACGCATTTCATCCTTCTGCCGCTGCCGCGGCATTATACGATCGACGGTGACGACGCGATGGTCTTTTTTCTCTGTCCCCTGTCGATCGTAATCGTTGTTCTCATTGGTCACACATTCAATGCACGCTCGCGCCTCCTGTGGATCGCCCACGTGACTGTCAGAAGCATGTAACAATACGTTACGTACCTATGTATATCGGCTGGCGCCAACGATCGTGTTTCGCGATAACACGATCGAATTGCGAACGGTTGTTCTGCGTATGATCGCGTAATCAGATACGTATTTCGCGAAATGATCCCGACTTTGGATCGCGTACGTAGGGCGTTGCGGTCAAAGGCTCGCAAAGATGCCCGTTCAACGATTAATTAATTATCGATCTAACGAGAAGAATCGAAATTAATACCGTAATAACGATTTCCGTTCGTTTCGATCGAGAGGACGCGGCGCTTTACCTCCTTTCCCATATTAACCCGTACCTCTTTATCTTTGAAGGTAGAAGAAGATTATTCCAACGATTGTCTCGACGTTCCATTCCATTTTGGTACCATTTTCTTACCATCTCACGATCAAATAGAAAACAACTCGAATTAATTAAGTCGGGCCCGGGCAAAAATTCCGTCGAAGATAAACCTACGGTACGTTTATCGAGGCGAAACGAATAACATAGCTCGTGCCTAGCTACGTTTTGCGACTTTCATTACTTTAGTCTCTCTCTCTCTCTCTCTCTCTCTCTCTCTCTCTCTCTCTCTCTCTCTCTCTCTCTCCGTCTCTCTCACGAACGAACGAACCTTTTAGAGATGAGATGTTTCCCCTTGTACATAGATCAAACGAAAAGTCGATTTGCGTCCGAAAGCTTTTATTTTTGCTTACCGTTTTAGAAAATGAGTTGCGAATAGTGCGTTGTACGAATCTCTTTCTCAAACGTAATGAGATATTAGTGAGGAAACTCTTTGTCGAAAAAATGAAAGAAAGAGATGAGTCTTTGTTTATTTATTATATTCGTTAAAGTATTAAGTACAGTGACGAAAGCACGAAAGTCGGCTAATAATCGAACGCGGCTGATAATCGCGTTAGCTAGCGAGGTAGACGTTGACATTTGATTTAACAATTGACATAAATTCTTTATCGGATTTTCCGTCTTTCGCAGGTTTGCCGAACGCAGTCAAGCTGGCTGCCTCTGGTGGTAAGCCCTCCGTTGCCGTCGCCGCCTCCGCGCATCCTCCTGTGCTGTGGAGCTCGCGCAGGAAGCCGGGTAAGTGTAGAATCTACATTCGAATAAATGCGCGCGCCCAAATACCTACTTTTTCCATTTCAAATGTTTCCCCTTAAAATATAAATGTAAATAGATTTATAGGATCGCGGTAGGATCGAAATTTTGATCAGGCTCTTCTTCTCTTTGTGCAATTTGTCCAATTACCGATCCGAGTTGTCTTCGGCGACGTTAAAGATCGATTAGAAAATTGGTACAAATGAGCGATACTTGTCGTATCGGTGAGACAAGATATGAATATTAATCGAATTTAAGTAAAAATCGATCGTCCGACAAACCGCGATCCGAAGCGGGTGGTTGTTGGTCGGTCGCTCGGTCGATCTTTTTCGAAAGGGCTTTCATTTCGTTCCGTTACTCTAATTTTAATGTTTGAGAGCGTTCGAATATATTTTGAGAAAGTCGTTTATATCGTAGCTCGAGTTAATCCAAAGAATTTTTCATTAATCCCGTTGACGAGTCTCCTATCGAATGGGCAAATGTCTTTAAATGCCAAACGTTTACGATATCTTGAGGATGCTCTATGAGTAGGCATCAAAGAGTATTTTGACGAGGAACAATTTAGAGATCAGGAGTTATGAAACATTCTGGTTGACCCGGAAAGTCTATTTATTCTAGTTATTCGCCACATCTGGCAGACTTGCGAACGGAGAACCCATGCAATTGGCCGGAGGTCAATTTCTCCGCGACCGGCTAATCCGATACGAGTGCACTTGACCCCGACTTATTAACCTCGCCCGGTCAATCCTGCATCTCTCAATGAATCCTTTTGAAGGGAGGTGAATCGTTACGCGTGTGCCGCCTCTTAGCTCGTTTTCCTCATTTCGCAAATTTATCTTAATATTATCATTGTACGGAAAGTATCTTCGTTCGATGCGACGATGGTAAGTTGTACCGACCAAGATTTTTTTTTATTTTTTTCTATGTAAAATACTTTGATAAAGTATTATACGAATCGAAAAACGACGATATAAGAATGAATGAAATAAGAAGATACCAAAAGAGATGACTCGAAATGATACACGATGTTTGACACAAACAAAAAGTCGGTTTTCGACAATTTCGAAGAAAAAGAAATTGTATTTAAAGCAGGTACGCGATGTAAATGCATATATGGATATTGGAAAAAAAAAAAAAAACAATCTTTGCATATAGGTGGAATGCAATAGAAAGGGTATGATACTACCTCGTGACCTCGTGGCCCGGACGGGTACCATGTTTCGATCGTTTCGACGCCAACCCAGACGCACGGTCGCGATATCGCCGAAGATAATCGCGCGTCGCGTCGTAGTTTTCCCAGTGATTCTTTATTTTTGTCGCATTCGTTTCCGCGCGTCTCTCTCTCTCTCTCTCTCTCCCTCTCTCATAATCGCGTGCAAGAACAACAAGTTAGGTCTAATCGTCTTTTAGTCGGTTGACCGTAGGAAGATTGCGAGTCGCAATCTCGAAGGAATTAGACGCCTCGTACCACATCCGTTTCTCTGTTTTCTCTGTCCAAATGGAATCTCGACACGTGACTTTTTATCGTAACATTTTGTTTCTCGTTGGCGTTACTGCTCGATCATATTCCTTGGTGAAGTTTATTCCCATGTGAATCGAGGTAATTTTTATTCGAATCGGAATTCGATAGAAATTGGCATCGTTGAAAACTTTAGGAGAACAAGGAGAATTCGATTCCGAATAGATTTATGGGAGACCGTAACACCACAAATCCTTGATATTGGTACAAGAGAGGAAGTTATGAATAAATGCAACTCGGAAGCTTCTTGCATCCATGTATTCGTAGAACGGAAAGATGTATCGATAAGGTAATGCAAGGGAAATGAGGTTCTTTAGTTATAAAACTATATGCCACTTTACTACAAGGTTTATGTAAATCGTATTTCGTAGCACTATACCATATTCATCTTTATCTTTTCCTTATTTGTCTTTTCCTTTTACTTTTGCCACTGTTCGTATATTGCGATATGTATGTTGCCAATTTATCTCGCTGTAATCCGTATCGTTGTGCGACCGCGATGTTGACAACCATTAAATGTGTGATTTGAAGATGCGATAACGTCGTACCGTCTCCGGCTTAGTCGTTCCGTCGAAAACGAACCGATGTTTTCACGACCTCCTTTTCGTTTTGTTTTTTTCTTTTCCCTTTCTTTTAAGGCGGAAATGTGGAATCATTTGTTTTTGCGGCTAATCGCAAGATTAATTCCAAGTGTCCTGTGGCTTCCGTTCGAACGTTCCGTTTTGGTACGTGCGCCCATCGACGATCTCGTTGTTGAAAACGGCACGTTCGTTGAACTTTTAGATTTTAAGCTGAGAAGGAAAAAAGTAACCTCTTTAAGAAATTCTATTAAGAAAATAAGGGATCCTTTCGTCGGACATAAATATCTTTTAGGAGATGAATAGATCGAAGGAGAAACGAAGAAAAGTTTTCCCTTTTCTCCTTTTTTTTTTCGAGCGTTCAAAGAGAAGAGGAAGCCTTCGTTACCTTTGATTTAAACGACTCTTCTTCTCTTCTACGTTGTCACGTTTGTCCTCGCTGTGGCCGGAAACGCGTCAATGGTTTCATTCCTTGTAGTCCGTCATGCGACTGGAAAGCGGAAACGAGAGGCGACAAGTCACGTGGAACAAATCTTGGCGTCTGCGAGTCGCAACGATTTCACGTCTCTCTCTCGCTCTCTCTCTCTCTCTCTCTCTCTCTCTCTCTCTCTCTCTCTCTGTCGAGCTCTTTCGAGGAAAACTTTCATTAGGTTTCTTTTGGTAGATACGACCGTCTCGAAATGCAGTTTGATACACCTACCGAATTCTTAAAACTCCGTTGGAAAAGTGATTGAATCGGTAATTCATTGTCAGGCCGATTAGAAATTGACGACGGCCGTCGCGTCTCTTGGGAGAAATTTTCTTTCTCTCGTTTCGTCTCGGTCGCTACAAAGAATATCGTGCGCGTTCGATGATAAGTTATAAACGAGATGCCGTTTGGTTCCGAATGCTTTCGCAAATTCTATTCGAGGGTGACACCGATGCACCGTAACGTAAAACTTATCGGGAGAAAACGAAGCGAACGTATTTTCAAGGATATTTTAAAGATAACGTTCGATCGAGCGTTACGAAGGGGGTTCTCGTCGAAACGAGACTTTTCGAGCTATCGATTTTATTTTTCCTCGGAGCTGAAAACTAACGAGTTTATTGACCAAACTGTCTTTTTCCCGCTATAAAGTGCGCGTCTAACGACGGCGATAAAGTGGTGGGGTCGAAGGAGGTGGTGGCGGAGGAGGAGAGAAGGAGAAGGATTGGAGTTAATGCAACGTTTCCTGAAATGTGAGGTAATCCTCGAACTGCAGACGAAGGATCTCGACGCGCGACCGGACAACGCCCGCGCTTTCAACGTTTCTCATTATTCTAGCCGACAAGAGCGGGAACATCCGCGACACACGGACACGCGGATTGCGCAATGCCGCCCATGCTTCTTCCTCCTTTCTCATCCTTCTCGTTCTATTAAAGAGATAGAGGGCCACGGAGCGTTCAATTTTCTCCTCCATCCCCTTAATAATCGTTTACTTTCCAAAATAGAAGCGTCACGATATTTCGGTATATCCATCGAGATCAAATTTCTAATCAAAATTCTGCTGATTATTTTGGAAAATCTCTGGGAGCGTTTATTCTGAAATACCTATTATAACGAAACCGTGTCGTACTTATTTTCCTCGATAAAGATTCTCGTTCAAATTTGTCTAGTTTCTGTAATTAATTGATTCGACCGATCGTACTCGCACATACGTTATTTCCACGATGTCTTTCTATCCGCGCAACTACTCTTATTGACTTTCTATTATGCTATAAAAAAAGGTGCACAAGAATGTATCGTAAATCTACGTATCTATAATATCGCTCGGTGGCCATGAAAGATAAATTTAGAGTCTAACAATATGTACGTGCGTTTCTATATCCAAGCGCTCGCGCGCATATGTTCCGATAGGTGGAAGAAGGAAGGAAGGAAGGAAGGAAGGAAGGAAGGAAGGAAGGTAGGAAGAAAGGAAGGAATTTTCGCTGCATCGATGAAAAATTGCGATTCTGTTTTTGTCCCTTTCGGGCAGTTTACTCGAGGGAGAGGGAGAGAGGGAGAGAGAGAGAGAGAGAGAGAGAGAGAGAGAGAGAGAGAGAGAGAGAGAGAGAGTGCCGAGCGAAGCTCCGACGCGTCGGCACGATACTCCGAACGCTACCTCATCGGTTACATAACTTGGCTGACTTGGACTCGCGCACGTAGTTACATACACACGTGCGCGTCGTTCTTGTGAAAACTCGACTGGCTTTGCCCGTTTCTCTCTCTCTCTCTCTCTCTCTCTCTCTCTCCCCCCCCCTTGCCTTCTCTTCCGTTTGCCGTCGCGAACGCACTGACGAAGAGAGCACAACGGACGAAGGCATGCAAACTCGAAACGCGTACGTACGTAAGTACATACAACGCGCGAAAACGTGACGAACGCGATATCCTTATCTCTCTTTTGCATTTTTCGTTCTTTCATCGTATGCAACAGTTTCCTTTCCTCTTCTCTCCTCTTTTCTTCTCTTCCTCGTTATCAAGATATCCGTTTTTCTCTTCCTTTCTCGCTCGTTCGTATATCGAATCGCGAGCGATATTTAAGATTGCACGGATCAATGAAAAATAGTTAACGGATTATGTCGAAGAAGCGTCGATAGCTTTGGAAAGGGGAGAAAAGAAAAGGAAAAAAAGAAGAGAGGTAAATGGAGCGATTCTAAGGGAGAGAAAGATAAATACTCCGCCTATAAGTCATAAGACTCATTCGTATTTTTCTTCGTTCGATAGCGAATTGATTCGCCGACGCAATCGCTTCGGCTGAGAACCGAATTTACCGTTTCGTGTCTCGAGAATGATTCTTACGATCGTCGCTCCTCCGCGACCGCATAGATTCTAAAGGAACGCGCGTAATCGATATTTTTATCGTCTTTCTCGAGAAATATTTAACGTGGGCGCGTGCTATACGTTTACGCCTTATTTAACGGAAAAGCGTGTATAATAATAGTATGAAAACGGTGCGATGAACGACAACCGTTCGCGGTGGATTGGAATGTGAAATGATCGAGACAGGGTTATCGTTACGGGGTAGGAAGTATACCAGTGTGACGTCTATGGGTAACGCGTAACGTATAAATAAAAAAGAAGAAAAATTATAGGATGTGTAATATTATGGACGAACGAAGTTGCGTGTTACATTCGATATGATTTCATACGAAACGAAATTGGTCGATTTTTAAGAAATTTGAGGGATCGAAGATGAGATTCGAGCGAGCGTACTAGCTATACGACGTGTAAGATTATCGGGAGAGCCGGCGCCGCGGCCGAGTCGGAAGTAATCGTAATACAACGAGCACTCGATGCGTATATGTACTCTGCCTCTTTTCTATCTCTTTTATATATAATTAACTCTTATTGCCATATGCCGGGAAAGGATGGAAAGGCATAGTAGACGCGGTAAATCGTTTGCCTTCTTTCTTCGTCCGTTGGTATTAATTCGCCTACGTTTAACGGGTTTCCTTTTTTCTCCTTCTTTTAGTCTTCTTATCCTTCCTCACCCGGACGCGCTCATATACTTATGTAAATATGCGTATGCGTCTTTATCGTGCACGAGGCGACGCCAGCGTACACTCGGCGAGCAACGGAATAGATAACGCTTCCCTCGCTTGACAAAACTCGACTTACTTGGAAGATCGTCTCTCTCTCTCTCTCTCTCTCCCTCTCGCTCTCTCGCTCTCTCGCTCTCTCGCTCGCTCTTTGTTTCTTCGCAATATAACATTTTTTCTATTGCGACGGCATTGCACTTTGCCATTTCATTGGAACACTGCCGAGCTCGACTTCTTACGTCCGTTTGCTTTGGTTTAAAAGAAACACGAACGATTTCTAGATTCTCTCTCTTTCTCTCTCCCCCTCCCCTCCTCTCCCCGTACTCGCCCCGCTTCAGTCTTAAAAGAGCAAAAGAAAAATAGATAAAATATATTCGCGCCAGCGCGTTATAAAGTGGCTGGTACACGTAAGACTCCTCTCGTCCCTCGTCGATTTCCCTCCTCACCCTCGAAGAAGATCGTCCGTCCATAACTTTAACCTACGCGACACGGACAACCGGCGGGACGATAAAAGTCGTGTTTACTTTATCGAAGATTAGCAAAGGCCTTGCGAGCGTGACGTAAGCGCGAGCGTGCCCACGAGCGAGAGACTCTCGTTGCTCTCGCTCTTTGCTTTTCTCCTAAATCATAACGACTTTTTCTTCAAGTGCGAATCGAATTCCTTATATTTCTTTCCTTGTCCTTCCGTCGGACGAAGGAAGAAAATAATTAATAATAGGTAAAAAAGAAGAGTGACGTTTCTTTCATATGTATGTATATTCATGATATGTATATAGGACCGCGAAGAAAGGAGCGCCGCGCATAGGAGTAACGTGGTATTACGATGTAACGCTTTCCGTAAAATGCGCCCTCGGCTGAGGCGCGTCGTTAAAAAAATAATCGGACGATCTCGTCGCTACGCGAAGCTTCCTTGGCGATATCCCACAAAGTATTAGGAAAAGCATAATAAAATTCATCGATCGCGTTAATCGGGATGATAAATCCGACTGAGATATACGTCGTATAGGAAGAAGCGAGCAGAGGTCGCGTGAAACGAGAGGTCCGGACGTCGATAGATCGTAACGTCGTATGATAAAGATCGACGCGACGGCGCGGAGCAACGGTGGATGGAGCGCGTCTCGTGGTGGTGGGGTTTGGTAGCAGGAGGCGGGACTAATGGCGCCGTTTCTTCGTAATCGCGACTTTTCCTTCCTTCTACGAGTGACGAACCAACGACGACTTTCGGGCGCGTTCGTATAAAACTAAACGCCGAGAGCTTTTCAAATTTCGCGGTGTATCGATATATTTTCTTATTTTCTTCGTGCGCTTCTTTTCTTTTGCCCCCCTCCCTCGCGTTCGAAGGAAGAACATTCTGACGAATTTTCTTTCGCCGATGTTTTACCGACCGAAGTAACGAATCGAACGAACGATAGAATTTCATCTCGGATTCGCGTCAGGTTCGAGAAGAGGCGACTAAAGCGACGCGGTACAACGCGACTCTCGATTATACTTATAACGAGACGAATAATAGAAAGTTCCACTTGTCTTTCGCTCGTTTCGCTTTGTTTCTATATCGGTTATGAAATATTAAAAGTACGAGTAGATATTTCGGATCTTTCGGTAGGAAATGGGCGCTAGAAATATGGGAATTATTTAGAAGAATATTGTCTTCTTTTCAAGCGCGAAATTTGAAAAAACGGATAAGAGGAAGCAAGCTCCTTTATACTCTCGACGTTTAACTCGTATCTATGTACTCTTTTTCAATTTATTTCGCAAGCCCCGACCCTTTGGCGTGTGGTAAAAAGTTCATTCGAAAAAAATAGGAAGGAAGAGTTGGAGCGGGTAGAGCGTTCGCGCGTCGAGGGCCGCCGCGACGGCCAGCCCAGTCGCGGAGGAAAAAATACGCGGAGCACGAGTTTCTCCTTCTCTTTTTGTTTTCCTTTTTTTGTTTCGTACGCGAAACATCGGTCGAACGAGTAATTACAAAATTCTGCACACTCGTCACGAAGAAAATGTTCGTATGCGATTCTTCTACGCTCTACCTTCGCTAGACGTGCAAATTCGCGCCTTCTTGCGCGTATCTTTCCTCTACCTGGCTCTTCGCGATATCTATCCTTCTTCCTCTTCACCTTATCCTTTCCTTCCCCCCCCCCTCTCTCTCTCTCTCTCTCGATCACATCGCCTGAAATACTCCCCGCCTTTCGAACCTTCTCTTGGCAAGCAGCAGCAGCAGCAGCAGCAGCAGCAGCAGCCTCGCTTCTGACGCATCGCACTTGCTCTCTCCCTCTGTCGGTCCGCTGTGTCGTTGCGCTGGCCTCTCAGTCTGGCGCGCAACAGTGACTCGGCTCGACTTCGCTCGACAGTCGCGATCAAGCTCGCGTTCGAAACGTGGCACGTGTGCGATGCGGAGACTTCCTTATTGCGCATTTTTAATATATTATTTATTACTTTTGCTTTTCGTTCTCGAAGACAAAGACCAAGGAGAAAGCAGAGGAATGAATCGTCAACATTTCGTAGACCCCTCTGCTTGAACGTTTTCCCTATTTTTATTCTTCGTTTTGATGTTTGCCATTTGCTCTCGTTTTATTTCCTTATTTTCGTCTACATTTATCCGAGTGAGAATCTACGTAATGGAAGAATAAACGTGAACGAGTTCGAAGGGTCGTAGACGATTGTGAACCTAGTTAAATTTATTGAAAACCGAAGATGTTATAAAGATCCCATTGTTCGTAGTTCGTTTGCGTTCGAATCGATCGATGTGTTTTTGTTTACATACAGCGAGCGGCTCTTTTGTTTACCGTCGGAACTCTCTCGCTAGGAGGCTATTCATCTTTGCCCTCTAAATAAATCTTGGCGAATTTGACAAACGGTAAAGTGAAATCACTATCCAGTTGTCGCTCGAATCGTCGAGAAACTAGTCTCTTTTTCGTCGTCGAGAGATCGAGACGTATCTCGTAGCGTGCAGAGTGATAGAGAAAAAAAGAAAAGAAACAGTGTTTGACTCGTTGGGAAAGAGGGAATCACGGGAAGATCCCACGTATTCGCTCGATCGTTTTAGAGCGAGAGAGCGAGCGAGCGAGAGAGAGAGAGAGAGGGAGAGAGGGAGAGAGAGAGAGAGAGAGAGAGAGTGTCGAGGCCACGTGGGTGTTATCGGAGCGAATTTGCCCCGAGAGGTCGGTTCGGTACGTGGGAGTGATTACACGAACGAGTTCATTCATCGTGCGGATTCCAGCGCGCCGGAAGTGACGACGACTTCCTCGGAGAACTCCGACGTACGTCGTCGAACGAAAGGGGTGGAGGGGAGAGAGAGGGGAGATTGCTCGATTAGCGCGTGCATTCGAGATTCGTCTTTTGTGGAAAGTACCACTCGAGAAAAAAGTCCGGACGAGGAGAGGAAGAAGAAAGACGATATTATCGAGAGGATAATAAAGAAGGAGAAGAAAAGGATGTCGAAGATGGCGCAAAAAGTAGCGAGACGCGAAAAAAGACTGCGATGTCCCGTCGAGCGTTTCGTGGCTCCTTGAATTTTTCTTATTCGGCTCACCCTTCGTACCTATTCCCTTCTACCCCCTTCCCTGTCTCTCTCTCTCTCTCTCTCTCTCTCTCTCTCTCTCTCTATCTCTCGACGTCGGTTCATCCGGAAGAGAATGAAATCTACGTCTAAGTCGTCGTTGCTCGAGCCGCGAGGACGACCAAGGGTATGCCAATGATCGACGGATCCATCTTACCTCCCTTTCTTTTTCCTTCGTCGAGGCGCAACGACACGATCAGCGCGCGATTATGCAGCTGAAGAAAGCGATGCTTAAGATATTCGACCAATGTAAGTGTAAGTTTCTTTTCATCTTTTTTCCTGCCGTTTCTCTTCTTCCCTTTCTATATATACCGAAGAAGAAGTATCTTCAAGAGATTCGAGTTTCAAGAGGCTAAGGAAAATTCGGTTTTCTTTCGTAAGAAAACCTTTGCAGTTTTATTTTTTTCTTTTCCTTCTTAAAAAGATCAGCTCGCGAACGTCCGTCGAATAACGTATATCGACCATGGCCAACTTATTTTTGGCGATACGCGAGTCGACGATCTCTTCCCGTTAGACTCGTTCTCTTCGTCGATTAATATTTTATTACTCGCGGCACGGGTCGTGGGCTAAAAACAATATCGAACGAGGCCAGGCGCAAAGTCCAAAAGCACCAAAGCGAAGGAAGAATAATAAAGCGTTCCGCGCAACGTCCTTCTTCCATTCTCATCAAACCGCAAACGATCGAAAGCCACGGAGTCTAAGCTCGGAGATAAGAGGATCGTAGCTAGTTTCCTTTCGTCGTAGTTCCAAGTACGTGTATTAACGTTGAATAACGCGTCGCGTCTTTTCTTCTTCTCCCTCTAGACGCACTTTCCTTATGACAAAAAGAAAAAAATAAAAGAAAGAAAAGATATCCCCGAGAATTTCGAAACGAAGAAACGTATGGGAGAGCTCGTTATAATCGTGCGCGATCGACGATGAAAAGGATGCGCGTTGACTTTCCGAAAGAATATTTTTCGTTCGCGGAAGAGCGACGGAAAAGGGAACGAAAGAATTTTAGAACGTAACGACTCGCGATAAGACCGTTGTATCGATAATGATTATGGAAGCTCACGTTTATTATTTTTACGCGTGCACTTTTATTTCCGCTCCGATGTCACTGCCATCACGGCGACAGATAAAGGCGTACGCAATTATACGAGCGTAACTCCGTAAGAGGATACTTTCCGTCGAGGTAGATCGACCGATGAATTTCGTCTGAGAAAATGCCTAGATCCAGAGAAACTCCGATCGAGAGAAGATTTATTTCTTAATTCACGCTTATGAAAAACAAACGTACGCCTCCATTTTCGGTCGTTAACATGGCGTACGTACGTCTAGTTATCCTTGATTTATTCGTACCATCCGACTACCACCGCTTCCTCTGAAACGATAAAGAGCGAGCGAACGAGCGAGAGAGAGAGAGAGAGAGAGAGACGCCGGCTACTCCCTGCCTTTATTTATAAACAGTACCTTCTGGCCCCAAACAAGAAATACATTTCTCTTTACCCCCCTTCCGTTCGCGTTTTATTTCCGATCGATTCTAAAAGATGTTGCGATAACCGACTCCTTTTCGTATCTATAAGCTCGCGCGTTACTTTCTACTCGTATGTACTTACATGCATATACGCGCGTCTACACGTTTTCAATCTCTAACGTCACGCGAGAGAAGCCGTTCTCTTATCGCAAAGATTTAATAACGTTATTTTTCGATGTTGCGAAAAATAATACGCCTCGGTTCTCACCCACCTTCTTACCTTCCACTAGCACGCGTCTTCTCCGAGTTTGGAGTCATTCGAGTCATTTGCCTTCGAGGATAAAGGCGCATCGTTTCGGATCTTTCTCCTCCATCTCGTTTTTTCATATATATATTTTACTCCGTTTGTCCTTTGCCTTCCCCCATTCCTCCTTCTCTTCTCCTTTTTTACGTTTCGATCGAACGGCAAACAAGGAATCTCGACGCTCGATGTCTCTTCAGGCGCCGTTAAACGTTCGACCACGTTTACGTTTCGACGATGTACATGTGTACGCTGATTCCCGTCGTCGTCATTGTCATTATTATTATCATCGTATCACGAACACGGGCTGTCACTTTGCATCGCTATCGCTCGCGTTCCTTAGCTATTGTTTTAACGGCAAGTAACTCGAGACATCGCGCGATAAAAGATGCTCGTGCTTGGAAATTGCTTGCGACTCGAAAAAGTGACGTAACGTCGATCGCTTTAACGAAAACACAAAAGATTATTTACGTTAATTCGTTTAATAGTAGAGGTAGACGCGCGGGGTCGAAAAAAAGAAAACATGTAAACAACGGCGATGCGCGATACATCGTCCTAATTCAGATTCGCGAACCTTCGTACGAGAGTGAAAGCAAAAGAGAGCGTGGACGTTACGAGACGAACCTCCCACAACCAAGTACGCAATCGGGAAGCTCGATAAACGATGCGTTAAAAGCACCGATCGTACGCGTTAACATTGGGCGCGTGTCCTTCGTCAAAGCCGAATAAGAGAAATCGATCGTTGGCTTCGAAACGAGAAACGAAGAGCGAAAGGAGAGCGTCTTCCGAGAAGCGATTCGATTCGTAGAACGCATTCCTAATCCTCGGCATCCTCGACGTTTAATATAAATCTTGTAAGGAAAAAAATGTTACATCGAACCGACGGGTTCTCGCTCGCGATGAAAATGTGAAATTGCAACGTGAAGATGCTTCGTAAATAAATTCATCGATGATATATCGGCCGGTGGAAAAGAAAGCGGATACGTACGTTAACGAGTCGTTAATCGATGTCTCGATGGAAAATGAAAATCGTTCCTTTCCTTTTTCTTATCTGTCGGAGGAAATACATGTGGTACTAGTAACGGTGGAATAAAGCGTTGGAATAAGTACGATGTGCGCTTGAGAATGCAACGGAGCGACGTATATAGTGGGTATATAGTGGGTATATAGTGGGTATATAGTGGGGGAGACCGGCCGTGTCGAGACGTCACGTACAAAGGTGTTGCATTTCGGAGTGGCCGTTTTTCCGTCTCGCGTCGGCGTGCGAGTTTATCGAAGAAGCGCGATGCCGATGCCGATGCCGAAGGACGAGGAGGGCAGGTGCAAGAGGAGAGTCAACGTGCGTGCTCGCGTACGCAGTACGGTCGTTCCGTCGTTCCGTCTCTCCGTCGTGCACAGCATGGGCCCCCATTAGCGGCCCTCGCTTCGTAATAGCGTAATAGCTCGGCAGGTTACTGTAAGATATCGTGAAAACCCATAGTCCATTCGCGATAACTTCGTCCTGACGGACGGACGGACGGACGGACGACGGACGACGGACGACGGACGACGGACGACGGTCGACGGTCGACGGTCGACGGACGAACGGACGAACGGACGAGAAAGGACGTGACTCGATCGTAACGCGTTTCGTTGAGAAATATCTCGAGAACGTTCGAAAATCTCGGAACGTTCTCGTCGTCAACGGCGCATCATTTCGCCGCTTCCTTAGACGGGAAATAAAACGAGGAAGGAGCGATACGTAATCTCGACGTTCTTCTCTAACGTCGAGTAATTTGAGCGCACGAAAGATTTACGACTCTCGTTAAGGAATATTCCGAAGGAACACCGGATGGATCCTCGACGTGAACGAAACGAAACGAAACGAAACGAAACGAAACGAAGCCGACGACATTTTTCACGAGCTCGTAACGGAGCTCACAAATGAGCTCGCGAGAAGGCCGTTTTGGCGTTTTTGAAGGAAGGAACTGGAATTTGTGATCGCAACGACAGAACGATAGGGATAAGTTTGATTCGTTGAACGTGCCGCAAATTATCGCGAGGAAGAGAAGGAAGACATCGATCGCAAAATCCGCGCGCGCTGCCATAAGGACGTATCGTTGTCGAAGGGTCGGCTCGATTATCGAGAGAACCTTGGGATTACCTATAAGGAAAAATACGATTCTCGATTAATTTCCGGCGCTCGCGAGAAATTTCCTTTCGTCGGATACGATAAGAAAAGTACCGCGCGCGCGCGCCTTCTTTCTCTATCTTCTTGTACAAACTCTCCCTTTGCTGAGAATTTTCTTCTCGAAATAATGAATAATGATACGAATGATGAAAGAATGAAACGAATAAAGAAAAGAAGGATCATCGCTACTTTCTCGATGGCTTCGAGCGATCGTTAGAGGCGTGCGTACTCGCAATATTTTTCCACGTGCGTTGTGTTTACCTTCGAAAAACCTACGGCTCGAGATATCGCGTCTCTTCTTTTTCCCCTCTTTCTCCCCTTACTTCTCGGTGCTCGTTGCGAGATCGAGATCGAGATCGAGAGAGAGAGAGAAATAGAGAATTTTCATTTCCCACTCGACGAATAACGCAAAGTTTGCCGATCGCGACGAGGCAAAGACGCACCACCAGTTGACCATGGAGATGAAACATTTGCAGTCGAGAAACGACGCAATTGGTTTTGGTTCGTTATCGTAATTATGTAAGCATTTCGAGCGTTACGAGCGGATCGTTTGCGAAATAAGAACAAACACGTACACCGGTCTATGATTCATAATCGATGACAGTTTCGTTCAAGATGCAGCTCGAAAGTAGAAAGCCGAGGAGTTATCGATGAATTCGGCCGGAAGAATCGTATAAGGAAAGGGAGGAGGAGTCTCGGAGATCTTTGATCGTTGATCGTATCGATCGGAAAAGATACAACTTTTGGCTCGAGCACAATTTTCAAATTGCGTTGAAGCAAGCCGTAAGAAGACGTGGAAAGTTAACCGATCGTTTGGCGCGATCTGCCGAGTAAACGCCTCGTGTTCCAAGTAATCTCTAACGATCGGACTGGCGCGATATGATTTTGCGATTTTTATCTCGACGGCGATCGTATTTGTTTCCTCTACGCTTCTACGTATTTTACGTATTTAGCTTTATTTATAATGATATAATAATAAATATAATAGATAAGAGTAAGCGCCAAACACTGAAACAATCTCTCGAGCAGACCTTTAAACTTGGAGTATCTTTTAGACTCGATTTTTCGCTTTAATTTTCGTCATGCTTTCGTTTCGTCGTGATATTCGCTTTAGAGAAGAGTCGACGTTGCAGAGCTCGAATGCAAAGTACCACCGTCAGATATTTTTGACGACGCTCGCCGAGTAGCCAAGGGAGAGATCATAATTGGATTTTAGAAGGATCGTTATTACCTTAACGATCCTCCTACCGGACTGCACGGAACGGAACGGCACGGAACGGCACGGAACGGCACGGCACGGCACGACGGCCTGGAATTTGCAAGCTGAATACGTATCGAGCAGGCTGCTCCTTTCGAACGACTTTCCGGGAACCCGATCGAACGGTCTAGTCACGATCTACCTGTTTGGGGAAGCGTAGAACTTGTTTTATTTTCCCGAAACACTCTTCCACGTTCCACAAAACGACTCGACCGTTTCGCTATGAAGAAGAAAATATTTGCTCGGTGTAAATAAAACGATGAACCGTTCGAATTGGCCGGATCGCGGAAAGACGAAAGACGAAAGACGAAAGGCGAGTGGCGAGATGCGAGATGCGAGATGCGGAAGGCGAAAGGCAAAACACGACGGGTTCGCCGATACGTGAATTTTCAATTTGTTCCGCCGTTTCGAGAAAGACGACTCGAATCTTCGAGTTACCCGGAGACCGACACATCGATAAATACTCGGACCGCTCGCGGAAGTCGAGATCGCTCGATGAGCGCATTTGAGTCGTACGTACGAACGAAAGAGTAAAATTCGAGGATCGAACAACTGTTACTCGGTAAATAAAGTTACGATAAATAATATGTCATGTAGTTATAATAGATCATTTATTAAAGTAATCTCACGCTCGAACGTTTGCTCGTTTCGTCGTTCAAAGAAATACGACCTAAGAAGGTAGAACCTTGCGTAAGAAGGCAAATTCCCTATGTGGTATATACGCTGGAAAACATGGATTCGTGAAAATTTGGAAAAAGCGAGGAAGAAAGGCTGCGAGGGCAGCGCACTTATCCGGCAATCGACATAGTTGCGTAACGAAGCAGCGCCGACGATTACCTTGGACAATGCAAATACGGTCTACGACGAATAAGCCGCTATCGCGTATGTCCGCGAGCGTACACCCAAGCTTTAGAATCTTCTTCCAAGGCAGAGGAGCAAGTTTCTTTCGACTACCACCCTCGCACTATCGTAGACTCTTTTTCTATCGTTCGGCCGTAAACGTTAAAATTATCGTTACGTCGGAAACGATCTCGGAAAAAGCAGACTGTTCGATTTAAACAGATATATTGGTTTACTATTACGATACTATATCTATTACTATCGAGCCTATCGAAAAAGGGGAAAAAAAGTAGAGAGAAAACGATAAATTCTTACGTTTTCAGAATTTCTGTTGTACCGTATTCCGATCAATTTATTTTCCGTTCGTTCGCAATGATTCAGGTAACGTGTCCTTTCCGCGAATCTAAAGAACGTACCGTGCGATAGAAAATTATTCCGCGAACAACAAAGTTCTTCGACGATCGTTTCGTTCGTGGAGAATTACTTGGTACCTTCGCGAACGTTATCAAGCTGTTTTGGCGAATAAAACGAGAGAAGAGAAAGATACGGTGCTGTTGCAACGAGAGAATTTTAAGTAAAAGTGTAACTCTCTCGAGCGTAACGTTTAATCGGCAACTTTCCTGAAATTTTTTCGAGGAAATCTCTTGGGGAGTTTTGCGACGATCAAAAGAATCAGACTCCGTAAGTAAGTAAGATCGATTCGTGGAATCTCTCTTCACGGTAGGATGTCGGAGAGAAAGATTTGCGAGTTTTGCTCGACGAAGAGAGTCGGCTGATTAAGAAGAGAAGAGAATCGTTCGAGTCTGTACGACGCGACAGCCGTTAGCGCGCTTGCAAGCGGCCACGCGCGGAAGCCCCCCTCTCTCTCTCCCTCTCTCTCTCTCTCTCTCTCTCTCTCCCTCTGCGCGCGCGCACGCGCGCTTTGGGATTAATATAGCCGCGTGTCGTGCGACGCGTTCTCTTCTTGCATACCGAAAGTGGACCTCGACGTTGGACCTCCGCGTCTACCACCACCCTCCCTTCCTCTAATTCTATACGCTTTCCTCCTCGGACGGAAGCATTTATACGTATCGTATAGTATGTACGGATATTAGACGCGTCTGCTACACCGTCCTTTTTAAATTATCCTACATTTGTCGGTATTTTAATACGAAAGCTCGCGTCACGTCGACAAAATTGCGTTTGTAAACCGTAAAGTAGAAAGAATGTATTCGTTTGGAGGTATCGACGCCTCCTATAATGTAATACCTCGTCAGGCGTATAAGCGCAATTATTTCCTTTTCAACGTCGACGTTTCTTTCGAGTTAGTAGCCATAACTTTCAACGGACGCATTGATTTATTTCGAAAGTTAGCTAATTTAAATAAAACGTATTGAATTTGATTTTAATTCGTTAGATTTTTTCTTTTCTTTTCTCTTCTTTTCAAGTTACGCGCACGTTCGTCCTTTAGAGAGAAACCGAAAACCGATTTGAAAGATTTTCTTCTTTTTCTTTCAGCATTTCTCAGCGTTATTCTATCATTTTTCTCACCCTTTTCCTCTCCCCCCCCCCCCCTCTCTCTCTCTCTCTCTCTCTCTCTATCCGTGATCATTTCTTGAAATGGTTATTCGTAAAACGTAGAAATATTTCCTTCGCGCCATTTCGATAGCGAGAGAAAACGGAGCAATAACAACAACGCTCGAAAGACACCAAATGCGCCTGCGGATGTGACCGTGCGCTCCCCGCCCCTCTTGCATCCTCGCCGCGAGCCTCATTTCCAACGTGTACGGACGTACACGTGCGCCTCCCGCACTCGTGACTTTGAAGACGCAAGACTTACTCTTCGATAAGATTTTCCAATTCCTCGCGTTTTTCTAACGATAAGTATATCTACACTCGGGATCATCGTCATACCTCTTCCTCTTCCATTTCATTTCCGCCGATCGATTGAGACAAGAAAAGCGAGAAAGTCGAGTTTAGCTCGTTGTGCGACTTCTTTCTCCGAAACGCAAATTCGCGATAGCTATATACGTTGTTCGTATACGTTCGATCGGTTACGCAACGAGACAAAGAGCGATCTACTCCTTTGACTCTTCGATATACGTACGTACCTATTAACGACGCTCTCAAATTATTCTTCCGACATTTTCGTGTAACGCGTCGAAAATATTAGATTTCTCTCTCATTGGATTTCAAATAAAATGAACGTTCGTCGTTGATTCGCAAAAATGGTTTCGATCGAATCGGACGAGATACGATCAGCGATCGTACGACGACTCGATTCGTGGACGCGTTAGCGTGCGTGGAACGTGCTTGTCCTCCGGCTTGTCGCTCACCGAAACTCACCCGTATGGATAAACGCGTGGAACAACGGGTGCATGCGCGTCGCTGGCGTCGAAAAGAGACTTTTTTTCTCTCTTTCGTTCCATTCTCTCGCTCTCTTCCGCGAAAAGTAAACGCGGTAAGAAGTTGTTTACCCCGAATGATCGCTTCGTCGCCTTCGTTGCCGACTCATTGTTTTACAAGAAAAAGAAGAGAAGAAAAACAAAAATCACTTAATATCTTTTTCGAACACAGTTCTTGCGATGATCTTGTCGAAAGTGGAAAATATACCAAATTTCGCCATATCGATTTTATCCAGTCTACAGTGCTATATTATTGACAAATAGATTTCACCATAGGTGTCTTGTCTTTCTTAATTAGACCCGTGTCACGCGGATTACTCTCTCTCTCTCTCTCTCTCTCTCTCTCTCTCTCTCTCTCTCTCTCTCTCTCTCTCTCTCTCTCTCTCTCGCCGTCCATCCATCTTCCTTCCTTCAATTTGCGATTTTACATCGGTATCCTTCAACGGAGTTAAAAAGACGCGTACCGGACGTAAACGCTTCTCCATTTCAACGATTATGGTCACGAGATGTACGAGTACACTCGAGCCAGCTAATAACGACATACGAGAGTGGCTGGAAGAATGAACTCGTTTTTGGTAAGATAGACGGTATACAGTTTGCGTTTAGAAAACGCAAATTTGTTGCTTCACAATCGACGATAATCAACGACGCAAACTTTGTTTCATTCAAATAGTACGATGATCCTTTGCTCTTCTCAGAATCTTTATAAATTTAGCGGATCGTAACGACAAGGTCGGAATACAAAATAGAAAGGATTCTTGGAATTTTTCATCGAACCATTTCACCTCGGACGAGTGTCCACGAAAAGTCTACGATATTTCTAATAGTTTCGACCGAAATACTAAGAGAATAAGTAACTTGTAATCGCCAAAGTTGGAAGTACTTATTATCTTCAATTTTTATCGTGCGTTACATAAACGTTAGCGTGTATCGTTTCGTCGTTATAGTCGTACCGTTTCGGACACTCAATATCGTTTCAAAGTGTCTTGGAACGAACTACTATGGTAGCCGGGAGAGGACGGAAAGACCGATCGTTGGATGGGAACAGCGAGCGACCGAACGAGCGAGAGAGAGACAGAGAGAGAGAGAGAGAGAGAGAGAGAGAGAGTACGGAATACAGTAGCTTTGAACTTGACACGACGACGAAGGGTGCGAGCTTTGCCTCGGAAGAAGATCGTTAAGGCGAACTACAGTGAAGATGAATAAAGAAGGAAGAGAGAGGTAGGAATGAGAGAGCGGGGAAGGGGGAAGAGTATAGCGGGATAAAAAGGAAGAAGGGCGACCGGTTCAAAAGCGAGTTTCGGTGGCCTCCTCTTCGTATACGTTCGAAGGAAGAGAGAAAGAGAGAAAGAGAGAGAGAGAGAGAGAGAGAGAGAGAGAGAGGACACGGGGGATGGGTTAGGACCCTGCGACTGACAGTAGAAAGATCGACGCCCGAAAGACGATAAATCCTTTTTCGACCCTCCTTCTTTCGTCCTTCCACCTTCGAGTCCTTCGACCTTGCCTCGAATTGCGAATACGCGTATTTATGTGGCGTTTAAAAGCTTCGTACGAAAAGAGACTTTTGCGCGCTGACGCGTTGGAAAATACGTTGAACGTTTTTCGCTCGGCGAGACAAAGATCCTTTCGAATTTGCATCGTATCGTTCGGTCGTGTGAAAAATCGATCGGAAAAAAGTGCGTTAAATCGTAAACATCGATCCTTGGTACACAC